>VXBW01000928.1:397377-459341 GCA_013400375.1 Thinocorus orbignyianus
GTTTAAATCCAACAAGTGAGGTTTAACATCTTACGAGCAAGGTTTAAATTCAACAAACAAGGTTTAAGATCCTACAAGCAAGGTTTAACATCTTACAAGTGAGGTTTAACATCTTACGAGCAAGGTTTAAATCCAACAAGTGAGGTTTAACATCCAACAAGTGAGGTTTAACATCCTACAAACAAGGTTTAACATCTTACAAGTAAGGTTTAAAACCAACAAGCGAGGTTTAAATCCAACAAGCGAGGTCAAACATCCTACAAGCAAGGTTTAACATCTTACGAGTAAAGTTTAAATCCAACAAACAAGGTTTAACATCCAACAAGTGAGGTTTAACATCCTACAAACAAGGTTTAACATCTTACAAGTAAGGTTTAATATCCAACAAGTGAGATTTAACGTCCAACAAGCCAGGTTTAACATCCAAAAAGCGGGGTTTAACATCCCACAGCATCACCTCGGAGCTACGGGCTTTCCTGGAACCCTCCCTTTCCAACAGGGAACAATTCTCTCTGCTCGTTCAGTGGCTCTGAAGGAGCAGGAAAGCATCCACAACTTTGCAGCGGGACACGGGAACGTTTAGTCCAGCCTGAACTCCCCAAATTAAAGGCTTGTTGGGCTTTAAAAAGCTGCACAGCTGCGATCCACATTAGAGTTTCTTTCGGGGAATTTCCTGCAATATTGCAGCAGGCAAGGTGAAGCGGGGAGGCACTGTTATTGGCAAAAAGAAAAGGGGGGGAGAAGAAAAAAACACAAAAAAGAAGAAAGAAAAAAAGAATTTCAGAACCTTGGCAATAAAAGTGAGTTGAAGGGTTGTTTCTGGTCGTAGATGTTTCTTTTCCATTTTATGTTGCTTAAGCGTAATAAATGTCAGATGGCCAGAGTAGCATGTTTTATTAAAATAAGTGAATTTGGAGTTCATGAAAGAGCACTGCGTTGATAGTGTTGTGCAGGATGGCTTTGTTTGGGGGGCTGAGGGGGGAGCACGTAGGGGGGTCCAGTCTGCCTCTCACCCACGTTTGCTGGGACCACTTTTTAGAAGGGAGAAGCAGCCTGAAATCTTACTTCCCTTGCTTTTGGTTTTGGTGTCTCTGCTGAGATCTCGAACGAAAGTGCCATCTAATGACAACTGTGAAAAGCCTCTTGGAATGCAAAATTGAAGACTACGATGTGGTTTGGTTGCTTTTTGGTTGGTTGGTGTTTTGGCTGCTTTTGTTAAGCGGGTTGAGACTTCAACTCTGTTTTCATACACTGGAGAAGGGATGCCAGAAGATGCTGATTTTCCATTGTCACTTCCATCCTGCTCTGGTGTGAAAAGCTCAGCAAAACACTCCCTGTGAAAAATCCAGCTCCTGAGCATCTTGTTTTGAAGTTCGTAAAAGTAATTTACAAAATATCAGCTCTCTCTGGTATAATTGCTTCTTAGAACGTGTTTATATTAGTGACACCTTGATCTACTACAGGTTCCTCACTTGGGTTTGGGGTTTTTTTAAACATCTCTGAGAAATGTAGCTCCATCTTCTGATTTTTCACCGGCAATGGTAGTTCTGAAAAGGATCTTACTGAGCAGAAAAGCAAAGTGTTGAAACAGCTTTCCAAAGGAGGGCTTTGGTGACGAGTTTTGCATCAGTCAGAGCATTGTGTCACGAGTCTGAGCTTGGACCGAAAATCCTCTGCCTGACTCTTGAGTCCTGGAGCAACAAGCTGCTCCAGACAGAAAGCCTAGGGAAGAGAAAAAGAAGTGACTTGGTGGCTTTGGTAGGGTCTGGCAAGAGTTTTATGCTGATACTGTAATATATTGATGCTTGGTGATTCAAAGGCATATGAGCCTTTGGGTCTTCACGCAAGCAGAGAGATCCCCAGGGCTGCAGTGTGTCCAGGGGAGGCTTCTCCTGTTGCCCCAAAATGCCACATTGTGTTAGTACCATGGAAAAAGTCTGCCAAATGGCATGGAAGCACTGGCTTCAGCTGGGAGAAGGAGTAATTATCGCTTTTTTCTCAGTGATTGATGTCTGTTTGTATTTAATGTAGTTACTAGATGAAAATGAAAGTCTTTGGTTAATCAGATAGAGTTTTAGAAGCTAAATCCAAGTCATTCCTGTGGATACGGTTGAATTTCCTCCTCTCCTTGCAACCTGTTCCTTCAATCCCGTAGCTTAGATCTGAGGGTTTGCTTTACTTAACTTTTTCCAAATTGAAATAAAAAGCAGCTTACTTTAACGTATATCATGGGAGCGCTGTGGATCTTCCCCCTCCGGGTTACTCCAAACAAGCCTTAGGCCCAGCAGCACTGAAAACTCCTGGGAAGCTGGAAGTGCCAGATTTAATGCCTTGTAACTTTAATCTGTCTCGATAATAAATTATTTATGCAGAATGTGTCCAAAATGCTTATGTTGTGAAGCAGTAAAACTTGTCACCGTGATGGGTGAAGGCAGGGGGGGGTCACACCGATGCCCACCACATCCCAGGCAGGCAGCAGGGACATCAGCTGTGATTCAGGCTCTCCTCTCTGGTCACATTCCAGCTTTTCCTATGGGATCAGTGCTGTTTCCCATCACAGCTGATGGGAGTCTTCCAGTGGGAGCCCGCTAAATCTCTTAGAAATACCATGCCACCTATAAATACTAAAATGTCTTTAAAAACACAGTAGGCATTAGGCCAGCAGCTACCAGGCTATGAACAAGAAGATTGGAAAAAATGAGGATAATAAATATCCAAGGGTCAGTTTTCAGGCTGATGGGGAAGGACACGGGAGCAAGCGAGGAGGGAGAGTCCTGTCCGATGGCCCCAGATCCTGGACCAAGCCTTGACTCCATCATCTACTCTGTCCTAAAGGAGAGACAGGACTTCTTCTGCCCTCTCCATCTCGTTTTTCTCCTCCTGTGGAGTGTACCCAGTAGGGAACTGGTGATGGTGCCAGCCCCGTGCCAACCCCAGTTCCTCCGAGCCAGCAGCCCGAGCTGCGTGCCTCCCATCAGCAGCAGGAGCGCGAGTAGCTTGCGTAGAGGTTTGTAAATATGAATCATTGCTCAAGTGCCAAAATTATAATTAAAAAGGTTTTCTCTTTTGGCTTTTTGTCTACATGCTTTCCTAATAGTGTCATTTGGCGCAGCCGGGGTGTCTCTCACGATGTAATTGCCGCAGAACATTTCCTTGAAAGAGCAGCAACACCCCGCCTCCTCCTAACATTTGCATGTGGAAAGCACCAACTGTTTTATAGGCATTAGTGAATTATGCTTTTCAGTGCAAGGAGGTATTAACTGTCTGTACAGCTGAGACAGCTGTAAACCAGCTTCTGAGATGAAGTGACCTGCCTGAGGCTGCGCATCCGATGCTGTAGCAGAGGCAGGAGCTGCCGTTGTGCCTCTTCCAGGGAGAAAACACAGAGATTTTTACAAGGTAGCCTCTCTGTGTGTATTATTTTTCTTCTCCTGCACCTCTGTAGGGGTCTATATATAAGAAGGGACCTGTCTTGACCCAGGGAAGCAGCTCAGTGGGCTTCACGTTTGCCCCCAGCTCCTGTTATTGCCGTCTCTGCCTGGTTTTCGGTGGGGAGCCAGGGTTACAAGGACACCAGACCCACTCCTCTCATCAGCACTGCTCACATTTCTCAAACATTTTGGTTTTGAAGAAGCAGAAGGGCTTTCCCACTACCCTGTTAAAGAGTGCCAGGTAATCCCTTTATATAGTTACCAGCATTTCCCTGCCAGAGCATCACAACCTGCACTGAGAAATACAGGTGCCTCCCCCGTTTGGGACTGAACAGCAAAGAAACACCTCGGGGTTTATTTTTTAAAAGAGCAGTTGTGGTCATACTGGAATTAGTAAGTAAATAAATAAATAAACAGAGCAGATCTTTAAAATCAGTTGCAGAACATACTTTCTATTTTTGGTCAAAACTTTGAAGATCTGGAAGCTTTCCAACTGTTTCCAAATGAAACCTTAAATTCAAACGATAGCTTTTGAGGGTTTTGTTTTAATTTTTTTAATCTTCAGTTCCAAGGAAGTTGATCTTCTAGACAGGTCTTACATTTGAGGGAAGAACAGTGCCAGGCAATTAGGACTTTTTGCCCCCCTTCTGACTGGGGAAACAAAGTTTGGGGTAATAGAGGCTCAGGTTCTTCAGCTGGCCTAAATTAGCACAGCTCCCTTCAGGCTCCAGCTGTAGGCACATATTACTGTTCCATTGCAGCAGATCTCATTTATGACATGTTTTTAAAGCAGATCTGTGAAATGATCCAGCTTTAAAAAAATAACACTAATAAGGGTGTAGTTACATGAGCATCTTATCCCCCAGCAAAGCCAGTTTAAGAGGCTCCCAGCCCTTCCCTGACCCTGCCTTCTCCTTCCAACCCCGCGGTTCATTTCCCCTCAGCTCTGCTGCTGTGAGTTTTTGGTGTTTGTGGGTTTGTGGATTTTTTTTTCCCCTTTTCTTGCGTGTTTTCAGTGATCAAGTAGAGCATTAAGTTTCCTTAACGTGTATGAGCAGACTAGAGCAAGCCGTGTGCTAGAGCAGAGGGATGGTGGTGAGGAACAAGGGGAAGGACTGGGAAGGAAGGGCAGTCTCTTAAATGGTGATGGAGTGGATGTTCCTGCAACTCCCACTGAATTCAAGTGGTTTCGCGGGGGTTTTATTCGAAGATCCAGGCAGGCAAACAGCTGAGTGGGTGCTCCTGGCACTGCCTGGGGTGGTGGGTCAGAGCTCACGCCCCCGCAGGTCACCACAGAATCATGGCCTGGGTTGGAAGGGACTATTAAAGGCCATCTTGTCCAACCCCCATGCCATGAGCAGGGACATCTTCAACTAGAGCAGGTTGCCCCATCTAGCCTGGCTTTGAATGTTTCCAGGGATGGAACATCCACCACCTCCCTGGACATGCTGGCTGAGACTTGGGCTCCTGGAGTCAACAAGGCCCGTAGCACTGTTGCAATCAATTCCTGGACCTCAGCTGAATTAGGACCATAGCTATTAGGTTATAAAGGAAATTTCACTGGTTTTCTGCTCTGAACAGCAGCTTGGTTTTACCGGAGCCGTGCTGGTGTTAGTGCTGGAATAGAGGAGAAGGAGTTGAGATTTCAAGGAATCTCAGAATACTTCACTGTACCAGGAAATTCATTCTGTGATTCTATGAAATTCAGTCTACCAGGATTCTGTGCTGCATAGCAATGAGATCAAATGCTTTCCTAACCTATTTGCTTTAATTGTATCTTGAATATTAGCAGTGATGGAGTAAATAGGCAGATCTTTAAAAAGCGTGGTGCCCACTGAATATCTGACATGATCTTTGGCAGAGCACAGGAACGTTTTTCATCCAGCTGCCTTCGGTCTGTGGAATGTGTTTTCTCCTTCTTGTTTGGGCTGGGTGGATCTTGTGGCTGATCAATTTTGAAAATAATTAAGCAAACAGTTGTAGGAACGACATGGTATCTTCGACCCGCATGTGGCACAGAGGAGGTGGAAATGGCGAGCTTCCCTCCCTGTGTGGTGTGGTTATCGGTACCCTCCAAACAACACCTGCAGATACCACTCCACATCATTTCCAAAAGAGCTGAAAAACACAATGATACATAACGAAACCTCCCCCAGGGCTGCAGTTTGGTATTTGGTGGGGAAGCAGCAGGGACCAGGGGGGCGAAACAGGGAGCTCCTGTCCCTTGGCACTTGCTGGGTGAGTCCCACATCTGCAGTGCCTGGTGCTGGTGGTGGTGGTGGCCCAGCCTGGGTTTGCCTGTTTGCTGCTTTCTGGGAGCAAGATGCATTACTCACTCCTCTTATTCCTTTATACATTACACAGAGTAGAAACAAAAAAATCAGATATAAACACAGAGTCCATCAATCATTACTAATCTAGAAGATAGACCCTGATAGCGAATATCCCTTTTTCTTCTTCTTTCTGGTCTTGACACGCCACAGGACAACACGCTGTAGTAACACAAAGTGGCATTAAGTTGTTCAGAGTGTAAAAACAACTGTATAGTCGTTGTCCCCCTGCCAGTGTACCTGTCTGCTGTACCCCCATGTGAGGGTGAGAGCTGACGTGGGATCACAAGATGGTTGCCCAGACGTTCTGGGTGCCACCAAAGGGACTGCGAGACAAAGCACAGCAATTCTGGTTTAGCTGAATCAGGACTAAAGTGCTTAAACCACACACCCAGGTGGAGGCGATGCCCAGAATAGACCCCTAAGTACAGCATTTTTTTTGGTACGAGTGGCTTTGCCCTTTGGATTTCTAATTTCTGCAGCGGTGCCAGTGAGATGATGGTGGTAAGAGGTGCTTCTTTGTGTTCAGTCCTTATTAATGTCATTTATTTTTCATTTAACCTTTTGTATACTCCAGCAATCCAGAGGGGGTTTGTGATTTGAGACTTCATGATAAAGGCTCTTTAACACAAAGAATTCTGGCTCATGGGATTATGCTGGGTGTGCATAGGTTATTGCAGGGACATTTGTTGGTTTTCCTTCTTCCTGTAATTCGGTTGGTACCGGTTGTATGGTCATAAAATTCATATTAGGGCTTCAGCAAATGCAGATGTGTGGCCACATTCTCATCACTTAGCCTAATTTTAATCCTTTGGATAAAGGATTTTATTTGTATCAATTCATAGGCATGGAAGTGACAAGCTGGTTTATAACTATCAGTGATAGATACAGAGCAGCAGCACCAAAAAAGCCATGGGATTTTGGAATCGGCACTAAGAAACTTTTCCATAAATGCCAGGAATAACATTATATTTGAATATTTAACCCTTACCCAGGCAATTTGAGGACTGGAAACCATATGTGCTTTTGGTAATGGAAGCCAAGATGACCCTACATAAAGATAAATATAACTACATAAAAGCATTCAGGAAGGATGGTGTTGTGGTTAAGAGCTGGGCAAGGGCTGGGGAGCTCGAAGGTCTAATCCCAGCTCAGCCACAGGCTTCTTGGGTGATCCTGGGCACGTAACTTAATCTCTGCGTGTTTTCAGTTTTTCCATTTGTGAATGAGAGATAATAATACTGCCCCACAGCCGTGCCTGGAGGATAAACGCGCTGCTGCTTGGGAGGTGTGGGCTTGGAGATGGTGCTGGTGACCACCAGGATAAGTCTCAGCCAAGTGCTCTGCTGAGGGTATGTGCTACATCGCTGTTGGTGGCATCCATGGTTTCACCTCTGCTTCTCTGCAGACTGGTTGAATGAACTCCTGCCTTAATTAGACAGTGTGTCAGGGCAGGGCAGCACACCTGAAGCCTCACCAGGGAAGTCACATCATTAGCAAAGGGTCCTTGTTTGAGCATAATTTACATTGAGAAACAATGAGGGGAAAAAATGAGAACAGGGAAACCTGCAGTAGATGAAACCATCTGGTTTTGTTTGAGTGCTACCTAAGTAACTTGTGTTTATTGGTTATAGGCTGGTGTTTTCTTTATACGGTCTCTGGCCAGGTAGCTGTTGTTGTACTCATGACTTGGCATCCACTTAGGCCCTTTGTGTGTCTGCTCGGGAGGTATAAGTCCTGATGTTCTTAGAATTCCTTGAGAAGGTGGGATATTTCAAAGTAACCTTCGAGACGGAGACTTTTCTTGGTCACTGCGAATTTCCACTTGGAGCCCGTAGCTCCCGTGGGGATATCATTTCATCTCCATGGGAGCTGAGGCCCCCGAGCTGATGGTGCAGAGGCAGCCGTAGGGTTGTCAGCATGAGGATGAATCATGTTTGTGAGAAAACATCTCTGCTAAGGTGCTGTCCCTGCTCTGGAAAGTAGGTGAAGGCCTGCTGAAGGCTGAGCAGCCGGCCCCGGGCTGCGTAAGGTGCGGGGGAGCGTAATGGCCCATTGTTTGGAAGGAAGAGTTTTGATGTAATTATACCCTTCAGCCATTGCCACACTTTCCTCTCTTTCATCTTCAGGCAGGTCCACACGTTCAGATGTGAAGCTGGAAATGAAACACATCTGGATATCCAAAAATGACAACAGACTTTTATTTGCTATTTTTGGTATACAGCAAAAGCTTTGTATCTTGCTAATTGAACATATGGGCTCTCGGTTGCTTTTTTTCCCCCTGCTAAACTCCTCTTTTCCATGTGTCATCGTACGGTTCCAGCATTTGATCCGTCGAGTCCATCTTGGCCATGTGTTTGTTGTAATCTGCTACACATGTAGGCTTGTTTTCGTGTGCGTCCTGACCTCCAGTGAGAGCTGCAGTTGTTTCCATCATGGGTAGTGTTGAGGAGTTACACATCCTTTTTATCAGTGTATTTGGCCACCGGCAGCTCCTCGCAGCGCGGAGCAGGGATCCTGCCAAGCCTCTGAAAGCTCAGTCTTTAGGGTAGCCGTAGCTGTTTGTATGGTGATACCAGATGCTGGCTTTTGGAGGTTTTTTTTGGTGGAACAGAAGCAGAAGGAGAAACTTCCCCCCAAATAGAAAATATCCACAGAAGTAAAACGCGGCGTCTCGGTGAGGGAAGTGGAGGGTCAGCGTTAGCTAATTAGGGTTGGAGCACATGGAAAGGATGGATGGCTGGTCCATGGGCACTGGACAGACCTGCACACGCCGAGGAAAAGCAGCATTTGGTTGTGGAGAAGGCAACGTGCTCCTCGGAGCCTGCAGCGGGACGGTCTGTGGGATAAAGAGAGAAAAATGCCGTGTCTGGAGCAGAGAGCTGAGCCCTTCAAAGCGGGCTGTGCCGTAAATACCCACTGGGAACTTGGCCCCACTCTACGGACGTTCGTGAGACTCGACTCATTACGAATACAGGACCTCTTGATTAGCATGAAAAGATTCGTCATCAGAAATTTTTTTTTTGTGCCTGTGGGGGATCCACTTACTTATTTCCAACTAGAGCTCTAAATTGTTCCCATGCTTCATCGTGGTTTGATTAGCTAAAAACTTCGAGTAACTGTTTGAGGCACTTACCAGAACTGAAAAACAGGTGACAATGATCAAACCGTAGGGAAGGGAGTGGGGACCAGTGGTGCTTTAGGGGATGGAGCTGGAGGCAACCCTGTCACAGGTTCCTGAGCGCCGAAAAGACGTATTACCTGCATGTTTTCAAAGTGCTGAGCTTCCTATGGTTCCCCAGGATAAATGCCAAATTAAAGCAAAAAGTAAAAAAAGGTGGAATTGTGCATTTAATTGCTGGCACACACACGCGTGCGTGGCCCCAGCCTGCACATCCACATCACCTTACAGCTGTGCTAATAGTCACCTTTCCTGCGGTAAATATTGGGCCAGTTTCATCACATTTGGTTTATGTTTATCAACACAGCACTTAAGCAATGGGGTTTGGGTTAGCAAGAAGGGAAAGAGGCCCATCCTCTCCAACCCCGAGGTGAGGGAGGGAGAAGCTGGATGCGGCATGGCCCGGCTGGAGGCTTTCCTCTCCCCGTGTCGCAACACACCCGCCTGACTGCACCAAAAATCAAATATTTGTACTTGAAGACTGAGCCGAGGCAATTTCCACTAGGAATATGCTGTCTCTCAACGGTTGAAAAATATTATACATGCTCGGTGCTGTTATTCTCTTCAGTTCTTGCCATACGCTGCCCGGCAGTTTTGTTTTGAACTCCCTTTTTGCTTTTCAGCCAAGAGCGAGCGCAACGTTAAACAAATCCGAGCTTGCACTCGAGGACTTCCCAACCAACTGAAGAATGAACTCTGAAGCAGGAGTTGTATTTAACAAAACGGGCTTACAATTATTATTCATAAATGCACATGTTATGGCTGCAGTTGTTCCACTTCTTTCTTTTACAACCCTATAAATTGTATACAGAACATAAAGGCTTTACTTCTTAAATAAATGTTTTGCAGCCGCCATAAATTATCTTTCTTGCATTCATAATGAAAAAAAAAAATCACTGTTTGATGTTTTATATCCTCTTCCCTAAAATGTAAAATATGGTAGTTGGAGCCAGATTTTATCTCATTTGAAAATAAAAGGAGGTTCATTTCCTAATTTTTTTCAGTCTTAGGTTTGGAGTTCCCATGAAATGTTGCCCAATCTGCCGAGCAGCGTTACAGTGAGCTCTGCTTTATCTGAGGGTTTGCATTTGAGTTGTACCAGCGTTAGCAGTGATCACTGGGAAATGAGTTATGAACAGAACCTGAATCTTTTTCTTTTTATTTTGTTTTAAATCCCTAACGTTGGTTATGTTTCATCTCTCTGCGCACCCCAAATCACTGCCTGGATATCGAGTTGTTGAACTTTTCTCTACGAGGACCCTGCCCCAGCGTTGCTGTCCTGGAAGCAGGCCTCACTAAACTCCCAGCTCACTGGTTTGCAAAGCAAACTTCAGCCTTGTACTATTTACCTTGGCAAGTGCCCGACCAGATTGATGATCTGTAAAGTGGATTTGTTATTTGGCTGTTTGCTTTGGCAGCTCTTGAAAGCAGTTTGCTGATTACAGTCCCAGATGTCATTGCATACATTACTGTTCCCTATAAGTTTCTTTTAAAGTTTTAATTTCAGCCACAAATACTATTAAGCTTTTTGCACCTTTCTGTCTTTAACTCATGGATATTGAATATCAAGAGCAGGCAGCTTCGATTTCCTCACATTTTCCTCTTATTGTCTTTGTTGGCCTCCTCCAGGCCTCTCTGTAGTGCCAGCAGCCGGGAGCAGAGGTGCTGCTGGCTTTCCCCCCGTTTCGGTGCTGTGCCCATCCATGCCATGGGCGGTTGCAAGTTGGTCACATGCACTGTTTCCTAATTCTAGATAACCTGGAAAACTGACATAGCATTTTTATAAATGATCAGGTTTAGCCTGACCCAAATACTTGAGCCAGTAGAGCTGAAAACACGAGGAGTAACGTCAACTAAAATTCGCCCTGTGCCCCGTTTGTGTAGAGACAAAAGGAATGTGTGTCTTCAGAGGTGGGGGTTTGGGGTTATAGTCATCTCCTCTAGCTATTACCTTGGTTTTTGAAGGCTCTCAAACCCAATAAGCAATTTGGCAAATCAATAAGCTCAAAATCAGTTTGTTTCTGACGTCAGGTCATCCTGAGTTTGGCTCCAGTGCTCTCTGCCCATGTGCTCCGCTCCCAGCCCCGTGCCATCAGGCTTAGGGATGAAGAATGCGGGGATATTTTATTTCTGTGGTGCCTCAAAGTAGATTTGCCTTTCTAAAACCCAGTAAAAGGCACACAGAAAGCTCAGCTGGGTGTTTGCTGCTCACCTCCTGCCACGGGGAGCAGAGCGGGTGCCTGGCACGGTCCAGTGGGGACAAACTATGGCTGGTCCCAGGTTTCAGCAGTAAAACCATCCCTTGGGGACAGGAGCTCGATTTTTTATTATTTTTATTTATTTTTCAGTGGGGGTACTTTCAGCTTTGAAATATTTCAGTGGAAAAGGTTGATTCACTTGAAGTAAGGTTTGCTTTTCAAGGGGAGGATATCATTGGAGTATTTTTGGCCACTGCTTGAAAATTCCTCTAACCCTTTACTATAATAAGCAAATTGAGGAGATTAAAGACACATTACGCTGCCAAATGGTTTTTCTACCCAGGGTGACATATATTTTTTCTGTGGAAAAGGTTGTGGGGGGTTTTGTGAGCTGCTGTGCTTTTTTTAGCACTTCCTGTTTTATTGTGTTTGAAGTGTCTTTGTGGTGACCTGTTGGGGTAAGATTCTTCCATATGGAAGTGTTTCTTCAACTTTTAATCATTTTGTTTTTTAAAAAAAAAGAGAGAGAGAGAGAGATTTTAAATCCGATTTGCAGATGTCTCTGGGTTTGTTCGCAGAGAGCTAGTCCAACTCACTACAGTGTTGTAGAAATGTGAGTCATGATGAATTGTTTATACAAAAAGGGAAGATGACATCCACGTATTTGCGCTCTTAATTAAGTTAGATACAGTCTTTAAAATCTGCTTAAAATATCCCTCGGAAAACATTGGTTTGTATTTTAATGTATTTTTCTCTTCAGAAAATTATATTCCTTTAAAGATTTGGGGTGAAACCCTGCCTTCACTGAATGCTTTGGCCAAAACTCCTGTTGGGTTGATGGAACTGGGATTTCACCAGTAGACCCTGACTCTGTTGTAGACGTCTCTGAAGTCAAGTAACATGAGGATAACAAGCAATTTTGTCCTGTGCCTATTCCTGGAGAGAATCTTGCTGGGATTTTACGTAGGGTCAAGAAAAGTTACAAGTTTATTTTTAAGTCTACGAGACAAAATTCTTCATTAATGTACAACAGAATGCATTTTCCCTGCGCTCATATCGGACTTGCTGGGTCGTAACTGAGACCAGAATTTGGACCCCTGTATTTGCCTTATAGCTGCATCCTGTTTCCTATTAGTTCTGACACTGACATCTGAATTTCAGATTTCTTCTCCTTAGGTTCAGTACATGCAACAGGCATCTCGGGACCTCTCCGTAGCTGTCTGGCGTGCAGGGAGGGGTGCAAGGGCAAAGCTTGGCACCTGGGGGAGCAGCTCTGGAGCAGCCCCCGTGTTTGAGTTGGTGGACCACAGCGTGTTGTTCCACAGACAGCTGGGCTTGTCCATCAGGCATCACCAGACTTTCCCTCTGCATCATATCCTCGACGTTTTAACTGTAAGAAAACTGGCTTTGACAGTATTTTTTGAGCCCACATGTGAATACCACATGTTGAGGTCTCATGTCTGCAGTTTCACTCCTAATTAAGTGTAGATGTAAGTACTGGGTATCTTATAAGGTCTTTGACTCTCTGCAATTCACCACAAGCATCTAATTTCCACTTCCTTTGTCTTGGACCTATTATTTATATGTGAGGGGTAGGTGGACTCAGCGGTTACAAGCCTGTTGGATTATTATGTTTCTGTAGCCATCATCCTGTCAAAGGACCTGCAGAAATTTGCATTACAGGCTCTTGCTAGTCTATTATATGGGTAAAATTCCCTCCCGTGCCGAAGGCTAGCCCAGGGTCTGTGCACCACTTAAGTCTTACAAAGCCCTGAAAATGGGTCTTAAATGGTGTATTGGCCTTGCGCCCGCTCCCAGCATGGAGGTGAATCGTGTTCTCTATGAACAGTGAGATTTCCAGTTCAGTTTAGGCTGTTAGTTTTCGCTGCTGTGAGTATTAGGATGGGTTCTCTAAACTTGTCTAAAACTTTTGAAGCTCCAGCCCACGGAAGCTGAGACCCCGCAGGCTTTCTGACCTAACAACGGGGCAGTTTGAAAAACGGCAGCTTTTTTGGATGCAGATGGGCACGGCACTCATCTGGTTTGAGTTTTCCAGGTGTTCCAAAGTCATATTGTTAGCTACAGGGGGTCTTTTGTGAGCAAGGGTATGCACTCGCTCGCTACTGATACCTCACAGCATTCCCAGGTACTTGTTTTTGGAAAATTGGAGTCAAGTAGCTATATTGTCTCCTGCTCGTTATGCAGGTGGAGACACTAAGGCATAAGGTGGACAAATGACTTCACTGGGCTGGCCAGAGTGGTATCAGCAAGACTCAGATGTAAACCTGGAGAGTTAATTTTCAAACTCTGTTCACTCTGGTTTCCATGGTATTCAGAGTGTGTTGGAAAGGATTTCAATCAGGAAATCCTTGCAGCCTTACTTGCGTCTACCCAAAGGTCATCATATTGATGTGAACTCTTCAGGTGATGCTTTCCCTTGTCCCACCTGACAGCGTTTAGATATGGGTATGGATTTGGGACTGACTTTCCAAGTTGATGTGAGAAAGATTTACTGTGAGTACTTCTGAAGGTCTTGATCATCTCTGGGCCTTCTTTCCACTGCGCCTTGGCAGGGCTTCAGGAGCTCTGGAGAAAAGGAGCCTTCAGCTTGGTGGCAACTCTCCAGTTTAAATATTTCACCAAAACACCTCCAACCTATCCCACTTCCTCAGTAGTTTCCAAACAGTATCTGACTAGATGAAAATTAGCCAGTGTCTTGGTTTGTAGTGCTACAAAGGTCAAATGTCTCAGAGAAACAAGGTCTTAAGATGCTAATTCTCCACCTTGGAACAAGAAGGCAGTTCTCTGCTCGATTAAGCAGAAAATGCAGGTGGTCTTAAACATCTCTATTTTCACCTCCAGTTTTGAATGCAGTTTAACAAAAACTGCTGTAATTACAGGGAGGATAACGAGCACCCAGTGCAATCCCAAATTCTGCCCTGGGATCAGCTCTGAGACAAACAGCTCAGGGAAGGAGCAGCCTTTAAACGTGAGAGCAGAGGTGCTGGGCTGGTCCCTGCCCCATCTGTCCTCAAGGCGGGACATGCAGGAAGCTCGTCCCCAACTTCTGTTCTCACACTGCACCTCCTACACTTCTCTTCTTGCAAACTTGTTTTCCACTTTTTGGAGATTTGTGAAACATATGCTTTGGAGGGTTCCCAATTTTTTTTTATTTTTTTTTTTCACAGCAAGCAAAGAATTACTCTTTGCATTGTAAAAAGCCTCCCGAAAAAGCGCGCTCCTTCTTTGTAATGGACTTGCCTGGCACTACTCAACAATCCACATTTCTCATCACTTCGCAGCGTACTTTTATAGGATATAAAAATGGTGTTATGATCCATGTTCCCAAACCTTGCCTCAGCTAGCAGGAACATCAATAAACGGGGCTTGATAGACACCAGAACTGCTGCACCGTTCCCCTCGGTGCTTTGAACGTGCCCTGAACATACCTTTTGAATCTATTCTCCGTATTATGAAACTACTCACGCCTCTGTTGACCTGTTAATGCATCAAAGATAATACTTGTGTGCTTAGGAAGAGTTTCTTCTCCTGGAATTTGTTTCCAGTCTGGTCACTTAGTGCACTTAGAAATGTTTTCTTTGCTTCATCTCATGTCCCACTTAATTTTCTTTTCGCTTTCCTTGATTTAAGTTAATCTGCAGATAGGGAAGTCATTGTACCTGCAACTGGCAAAATGTTTTACTTCCTTTCTCCCCCTTTCCTCTCTCTGTAAAAATTATTGTTGTTGTTTCTTCGGTTCACAACTGAGATGATGGGTTGATGTTTGAACAGTTACGCTCCTTGTTCCAGGAAAGTCTGTCTTTGTTCCAAGGCTTCCAGCGCAAAGGCTCCTTCCACCTTGATCTTTCAGCAGAGCACTAAAACATTTGGCAAGGTTTTTGTTAATTTATTTATTTATTTATTTATTTATTTATTTTGCTGCTGTCCAGGGTTTTTCAGAGATTCCCTTTGGACAGCTTCTACCTTTGAGCTTGCCCACTGTAGGGAATACTTCTACATGTAATTTACACAGCCACATCATCAGGCCTGATGCATCCATCTCATATCTTCATCAGTACAGCAGTCAGACAGCAGTCCCCTCTGCAAAACTTCACTGGTTTCACTCGTAATTTTACACTGGAAAAGGTGTAGGATCAGCTTCTACCTGAGTTATAGGATTCTCCCTAATAATCAGATTTCTTTCCCATATATAATTCCCCAGCAACTTGTGATTAGCCCCACTTCTGAAAGTTCACAGCGGCTTAATTCTACTGTAAAACTGTCAGCAGTGATTTTCTTTCTCTAAGAGGGATTTTGGTTCTTGTACAGAACTACTTCTTGCTAAATTCCTTTTCAACCAAACACACTTGTCATTTCTCAGCCATTAAAGACAATAAACTCCATCTTTGGATTTTTACATGCTGAACTTAGTTTATAATGATAGATGCGTGTTTATAACGCACTGAAGATTTTTGTTAGCTTTCTGGCATAAAAATTGGAATCTTCTCATTTGATTCGTAGTTATTAGTAGCAGGTTTATCCTTTTAAATACGTACAAGCTATGATTTCAGTGGAATATTTATGGTCCACAGGAAGGGTAGTCTGCAGCCCGCAGAATCCATCGTGCCTCGGCAAGCTGCGTGGTTATAGCCATCAAACTCTTCACATGGAGTCAAGTCGGCTTCACTGGAGGGTTGGGGGATGTGCTGAGAAGGAGAAAAAGTGCTGGGAAAACTGGGGTGGTTCTTTCTGGGTCCAGGGAAATCTGCCAGACAGGGATAGGGCCTCTGGAGTTGGTTCAGGATTTGGGCATTGCGAGTTGGGCTTCCAGACACCAAAGCTTCTCCTTCGTCCCTTTCTGTGTATCTGAGTCCTTTGGGTGGCTTCTGGAACATCCTTGTTCATCTGAAGTCAAGGAGTTTCATTGAGCATCTGGCACAAATGGTCTTCTGCCCTTTATTGAAAGAACTGTACACAGTAGGCTTTCTCATCTGCAGTGATATGATGGGAGAGGACAAAGATATTCCAAGGGCACTAGTAAGAAAGATTTTAATTTGAATTTTTCCCTGTGAGAATAATGCCCCCTTCTAGTCACCTTCGATGATTTCTGTAAGACAAGGTCATTGTCAAGGAAAAAAAATGGTAGCTTTATTCATGGCACTAGAAGTCCTTGTATGACTTTTTTTTTCTTTTTCTTTTTTTTACAGTAGTTATTGCTTATTCCTGGAAGCTTTGCTTTTAGCTGTAAATGGTGAGCCCTCTTTGCCTAAGTCCTCTTTGGGTTTGGAGTTGCTACTGCGAATTGCCAAGTGCAAACATGAAGCATGTCGAAGGGAAGGGTAAATCCCCTGCCCTTTCAGTACAGTCTTTGCCGAGGATGAGAGTGAGATGAGTTAAATGACCGAAAGCCTTAGGCTAGGACATGCCAGTTGCAATCATTTTTTCACTCCATCATCTCACCTTGCAACGTCGCTCTGCCTTATGCAGCCACCAGATGTCTGATGGATAACGTTAAGTGACAAGGGCAAAACCTCCTCGATGGATGCAGAGGAAAAACTTCAGGCAGCGAGGACGGGTCTGCTGGCTCCTGACCAGCTGGGTCCTGCTTGGTCTTTCCAAAGCCTTCCTGGCTGGAGCGAAATCCCACCCGTGGACAGGGTTTGGGAAGAGATCAGACTTTGGTACTGTGAGTCACCGAGTGCCCTGGCCTGGCTCCAGCAGCACACTTAAGCACACACTTAACTTTGGGTGTATATATACTACCATTGAAGTCACCGGGGCTGCGTGCATGCTTAAAATTAAGTATATGCTTAAGCTGGCTTGGGACCAGAGATTTCAGTGCTTCGTAGGTCCAGTCCTTGCTGGAGCTTAGATAACTAGCTTGTGCAACTTGGCACGGGCTTTTAATGAATTCAGAATCAGGCCAAAAGAATTTATCTTCCCTGACTTGGAAGGCTTACAAGGAAACAAGTTTAAGATTGGGTGTTGTTGTTTTTTTTTTAAATTTTTGTTATTTTCTAAACATAAAATTTCACGTTTCTCTCCAGTCCTCAAAGAAACACATTTTCTTAATGTCCTCGGAGAGATCTACAGGCTTTGAGTAGGCAATTTCCAAAGCACCCAGAGCTGATGGAAGGGCATCTGGGACCTGCTGCTTGGCCAGGGTAGGGCTTGATGGCTCTGGAAGCCCCATCTGTGTTTTCCTACCTTTTGGGAAGATGTGCCATGGCACTGGGGTGTCCTCAGATAAAAGATTTTGTCTGGGTTACCCTGCACAGAGTTGCCCTTGGGTCAATTACTTAAACCTTGATGTTCCAGCTCGTTCCTCAGGTGTAAGCGATGAAACTGACAACTTGTTTTGCCTCAATTTTGGCCCTTGCAGGTATGTTTCGTAATCTCTCCTCAATTCCCTGATCTTGGCTGCTCAATTAATAAGTAGCAAGAATAAGTTTCCGAACCGGTTCCTGATGGTTAATGGTGCTGGATCCTCGGAGCAGCCGCTCAGCCGCCCCGGACGCAAACATTTCCGTCAGTTTGGTTTAATACCTGGATCCATCTCCTGCTCTTTGTAGAATACTTGTAGGGAAATCGTGATTACAGCAGGCTGTGTGCATAATGCCAGATATAATCCTAGTAAATTGAGTTTTAACACAGTGAGATTTACTGCAGAAAGTGTCACAAGAAGATTGTCACTCCTCTGTTATTCCTTAAGGAAAAACCAGTTACAGCATAGGCCTATGGCAAGGAGTTATGTCCCTGACACAGAAGCCTCAGCTATAAATGACTCAAATATGCTAATTTTTATTAATTAGCTGGAAACCACCAATGCCTTGTGTTTGGGAAGGCTGCAAGTGGCTTTGCAGCTTGGGGATGGCAGGAGCTGAGCACGTGCTGGGCAGGAAAATAGGAATCACCCTCCCAGCTCCTCCCAAACACCCAGCAAGTGCCTCGTGTTTGCCAGGGAGATTTATTTATCCTGTGCACAAGCACTTATTAGACAGTAGCTTGGAACCAACACGTACATTATCTCATAGTGAGGTAAGACAAATAAATTACAAGTTAGAGGCCCCGAGTGGGATCAGTGATGCACCTTAGGAAAATATTTTGGTTTCTGTTTATATGTCGGCTGGGTTGTGAAATGTTTCATCTGGAAAAGGTGATAGGAGACCAGAGGAATACTTGCTCTTATAATGCAAAAAATATTTCAGTTTCGTTCTTAACTGGTTGCTAGTGATATAAACCAAATTTCTCATTTCCGGAGCTTCGATGGTTCCTCAGCCGCTTTCCTACAGATTCTCTTCTGTGAACTTTCTCAGAGGTGATAAGAAATTGCCCCTTTATCTCCCCTTGTTTGTGAACATTTCTCTGTGTGTGGATTGCTTGTAAAGAACAAGTTACCTCCAGCCCAGTGGAAATCTCTGTCTCAGCTGGTCTCACCCTGCTGAAAGGGTAAAGGATGCTGGGGCAGTGCGTTGGACCACACCCATCCCAGTTGTGCAGCTCCATCCAGGCTGGTCTGGGGTGGGGAATCCTTCACCCCTCCTTTGCAGCGGGTTTAAGGTAGGATTTTCCCTGCCATTCACCTGGGGAGGAACTGTACCCACGATGAACTTGGCCTTTTCCAAGCATTATGCTCTCTGTTCCTGTTGCACAAGTCTCCTATTACAATTTGAGTGATATATTGGTATATAGCACAGTTCCAGTGTTTTTTCAACATTAAGATATATTTTTTTTTAATTCAAATGAAACAATCAGAATTAAATTCCTTGGCTCTGACAGTTACCACTAATTCTCAAGCAATACGACAAATCCACGCTTGTGTCTCAAAGTGTAACATAAGATCTTAGTTATCCAGAAAACCCTGATGACTTGTCAGATCTTTCCTTACTTGTGGGTAAATATGAGCCTTCTCTAATCCATTATGTGTTCTTTGTATGTATGTGTGTGTGTGTGTGCATTTCACATGCCAGGAGATTGAAAATAAGCAAGATAAATCTTGCTGTTTTCTTAAGGGAAGTAATATATTATTCAAGTCCCTCCAGTGGAATTGGCCTATATCTGCCTTACAAAGTGAGCTCACTAGGGCAGGGGATGCCTGCAAACCTCTTCCAAAATGTTTGGCATAGAAAGGAACAAGCAAATAAGCATGGTTATGTAGTGTCACAGAAATACCAGGTGTGTCCATCCTGCATCTCACCCAGCTTTTCCCAGTGAAGCTGACACAAAGGCTTCAGCATCATAAAATCGCGGCTTTTGTTCAGATGAGAAGGAAAACAAAATAAAGACTTGTCTGAAAAAGCCTCCACTGAGATTTAATGGAATTCGTTGTGTGTTTAAATTTCCCAGGCATTGTTGAAAATCTCAATAATCATCTTATTGTAAGCTTAACTAAGTCGTAGATCTTCAGTGGGAAATTTTACTAGGAGGAAAAAAAAGTTACTGGATTTTCTAATTTTAACCAGGACTGAGAATTATAAGTATGCGAATACCACAAGAAAACACTTCCAACTTTGCAAAAACTAAAAAGTGCTGAAGATCTTTTTTGAATCCTTTTTTAATGAAATTTCCAGACCTGGAGGTTGAAAGAGCATCAGGTGAAGTTTTTCTGCTCTGCAGAGTCATACCTGTTAACGCGCGCCCACCAGAACTGCCCCCGCTTGCACACAACTCTCTGTTCTTCAGGACACTCTACTTTATGTCAGGATTAAATGTAAAGAAATGTTAATCTCTAAGGGAGCTTGAGGCTGATCATAGCATTCCTGATTTTTTCCAGGCGTCCTGATTTTGCAAAGCTGTAAAGAGTTAAAATATGCAAGAATCTTGCTGTTCAAAGGAGGGGGGGGATGCTTTTTTCTCCTTGGAAATTAATTTTATTACAAAGGGGTACTTTGTTTTTAAAATCATAATAGCATCCAGTTATCCTGTAGTTTCCATCTCTCTTTGCTTTGAGACAGCTAAAATAAATTGCATCCAGTATTGAGAATATACAGTCATCTTATTTTTCGATGCCCTCGAAAACGTTCCTAAGGCTGTGGATGGGTTTTCTCTTCCCCATGGGTGCCCGAGTAAGGCCCCCGCTTTACACTTTAAAGCCAGATGACAAAGTCCTGCTCTTCTGGTACTGCAAAACCACGGCGTAAATTCCCCCAGTGACACCAAATGCAGATTTTTTTTTGCATTTTATCTTTTAAGTCCTGCTTTGGATGGATGTCACATCCTGCCTCCGCTTTTTAAACCATCCCGTCTCTCTCCCGTGTCCTTTCGCTAACCTCCGCGCCTCTGGGGGAAGCCAGGAGCTCGGCCAGGGCTTGCAGGAGCCCTTGGTGATGCTCGGGGGGCTTTTTTTGGGGGGTGGTTTCCCTCAGCTTTTCCCCAACCCCTGGGGCTCAGCATCACCGGTGCTGTGGTGACACTTGGGTCCCTCATTTGGTGGCCAGGTGTATTACCAGCAGGCTGGTGCGAAGCTGCAGCTTGGATGGCATCAAACAAAGTCTCTGGGAGCATTCGAGGCAAAGGCAGGGTTTAATAAATATACTTAATCATTTATGTTTTGACCTTAACCCAGACTCGTACTCGGGCGCAGAGAGAGCGGAGAGTTGAAAACGCACTTTGTCAAGGCTCCTTTGGCTGCTGGAGTGGTAAAACAGGGCAGCCTTGCTCTGAGGAAAGGCAGATCCTTCAGAAAGGAGAGTAAAAGGTCAGAACTAATCCAAAAGGACAAGCAGTGTATGTCTGTGTGTATATTGGGTTTCACATATGAAATCCAGTCATGATAAATCTGATGGCTTTAGAAACATCTACTTTGATTAATGAAAACATAGTTCCCATAGACCACGGGTTTCATACTTCAAAGTTCTCCTGGATTTAGGACCTTAGGTTTTGCTTATTCATATAACATGCAGGAAACTATTTTTAAATGAATAAGGGAGTTTAAAAAAAAAAAAAAAAAGAGGCGAATGTTTCTACATCGGTGGTACAGATAGACTGGATAATAAGGAGCAAAATTAACAAACAACAGACATTTTATTATGCATTTTACAATAATGTTTACATTCTTTCTTCTATATTTGTTTTTCCTTGAAAAGATTTATGTATTTTTAAAAATATCTCACTGCTCCAGCTCTGAAAGTTGCAGCCTTGCTCCCATTTGAAAGCCTTTTGGGGTGACTGTGATGGCTGGCTGTGTTCCTAATCAGCCCAAATGCTTCTCCTGAGCCTGTGGTTAACCCCTTGTGCAGGGCTGGAGAACACAGTGGTCCTCAGGGTGATAGGGAAGAGGAGGAGGAGGGTGAGATGGTCCCTGAGGACCTGCTGAACTTGTACCTCTGTGATCCTGAACGTTGCCTGTGGCCACTGCCCCATCAGACGTGGGCAACCTCCTGCCCGACCATCCACCTCCTTCCCCGTTGGGCTCTGGGGGCCACCCCACTACCAGGCTCGCTCCTGCCGGCAGCTGCGTGTTTGCTTAAAGCTAATTTAGCAGTAATGACAGAAGAATAAACAGTATTTTTGTTTACAAGTCTGTAGCGCGCTGAGGAGGGGCGCAGGAACCTCTCAGCCTCGCTCAGCCGAAAGTTCAAAGGGATTTGAAAGTGTTCGTTGCCTGTGGGACTGGGCACCCCGACTGAAGTCTCCATTAATTAAATGCACTCACAGGATACAGAGCTGGTGAGTAATGTCCTGTTTATAGCAGAACTGTGAGCGATTCTGAAAGAAAGAAAGAAAAAAAAAAAGAAACTCTGTGGGAGGGGAAGATGACAGGGAAATGGAGAAATAGAGTTACTCGCCAAGGCTGGAGCTCCCGCCATGGTTTCCAAAGGCAGTAATTAGCACTCATACCTTGATTCAGCAATTTGTTGCACATTTTGTCACACACAAGTTGATGGGCACAGGAGAGGGTCAGCAGCACACAGGCACGGGTTCAAAAGTCAGAGAGGGAGAAGGACTTGGGAGTGCTCATGGATGAGAAGCTCAACATGAGCCAGCAGCACACGCTGGCAGCCCAGAAACCAACCCCAGACTGGGCTGCAGCAAGAGAAACGTGGCCAGCAGGGCCAGGGAGGGGATTCTCCCCCTCTGCTCTGCTCTGGTGAGACCCCACCTGNGAAGGTGTCTCTGCCCAGGATGGTGGGTTGGAACTCCATGATCTTTTAGGTCCTTTCCAACTCCAGCCATTCTGTGATTTGGGGCACGTTGGACAGATGCTGCTTCCTCCACACTTAAATAAGGGGTTTGCACAGGTACTTCTTTTTTCTTTTTTTTCTTTTTTTTTCCCCGAAAAAAAAAAGTTGTTCAAGTACTGAGAGCTGCTGCTTTGTGGCGTTCCCCCCTGGAGTAAAAAAGTTACAGCATGGAAGTGAATTGGCAAACCCATTAGGAAAGTTGAACCACTAATATTTAAAACGGGGCATGTTACAATTTGACTCATTACTTTGGGCAAGGAGTTTCCATGCGCTGGTTCCTCACGGATCCATGGGATTCTCGCTCCCAGCCAAGGTGGTTCTGGGCAACTCTGTCACACTCATACTGCCGTTCCAGAGCCAAGCGGATCAGGACTCCCTTCAAAGTCCACTCCTGCTCTGGAAGGACCCAGAAAAACCTAGGATTTGGTGATGGGCAAAGTCTTCTCCTACTTGGACTGTCTTGGACACTCCCTGGGGGTCAAGCCCCCATCCCTTTCATGAGCAGGATGCATCTTTTATCAGTTAAAATTGGCGGGTCATTTCCTCTCCTATTTACTCTTGTTATTTTTGCTCACACTTATGTTGCAATATGCAAGGTGAGGCTCAAAACTGTCAAGCTCTTTAATAGAACCATTACTGTATTTTTGGAGAACGTACTCTTTTTGATTTACTGTTCCTTAGAAGACAGGAAATGGAGCTACTTGATTTCATATTTTAAACAAAGCCGTCCAGAGGTTTAATGAAAAAAATTTCCCCTGGCTTTCAAATTAAAGGGCTATGGTGAAAGATTTAGCTGAGCTATTTTGACTTAGAAAAATAACACGCTAGAAGCATTAAAATATTTTGTAAAAATACTTTTTACTACTAGACTTTTCGGAGAAGAAAACAAGCTCCTCTGGTTTTCTTGCTCTCGGTCGGTCGGGCTGACTGTGAAATGAGAGGACATTTCCAAGGTTTGGTTGGGTTTGGTTTTTTTTTTGGCCTTCTGTAGAACTTACTTTCCTTTTCTATTAAAAGCCTTGAAACAATTGCAATGCAAAAGACAAACCCCGTGCTTCTAAGCAAGGTAATTTGGTCTGAGTAATAACAGAAGCCTTTACCATTAATAAAATGGGAGAAACATTAAGCAGAAAGACCGGGGAGGGGGGGCCTGATTCTGCTCCGTCCGGCAGCGGCGTGAGTGAAGGGCACTTCTTGTTGGGAGGCAGCAGAAAAACAGAGGTGGGAGATGGGTATCAGGAGAAAATTAAGATTTTAATAGGAAAATCCTGCATGTGGAGTAGAATGAGCTTGGAGTTTTTGGGGCAGCATAAAGCTAAACACGCTGGAACTGCAAAACAAAGCGCTTTTCAACCCAGATGTTCAAGCCAAGGTTTCTGCTTGTTCCATTTGGTTTGATTTGGGGTTGTGTTTTAATTAGAGCCCAGGGAATTGGGGATGGTGCTTGGGCATCATACAAAGGAGGCTGATGGTCTTAATTTCCACCCAGTTTCATCTTTAGTAAATAAGGGGAGAAGTAAACTTTCCGCTGGCTTGAAAGCACCGCGCCGTAGGATGAAATATTGACACAATTTTAAGTCAACAGGATTTTTTTCCGGTGATTTAATGAGTTTTCACCAGGATTTCACTAGTAATTGCTTGGCTAATATAATACCTAATTTGCTTCTTTCTGAAGTCAGTTCTAAGCAAGCTGCTCCTTGTAGGTGGAGCCCGTTCCACCCTCACAGCTGTGTCAGGTCTGAGGGACAGAAGAAAGGCTGGACTTCACACCTCGAGCTCCGATACTGGTGGGATTTCAGCGGAGTGTCAGGAAAGGCAGGGGGTGACGCCTGCCTTCCCTCAACCCTTCGGTAATCCCTTGCATCAGCAGGAGCTTTCTCAGCCCCGTGGGTTCTGCAGTTACGTTCTGGCTGCGGGTTTGGGGGATTTGGAGAGCAGGACACTCCACGGAGGTTTATTTGTAAACTTCTCCCCTGGCCGACGATGGGGAATTCGATACGTTATCAAGGGAGATACTGGGATTGAAAAGGGGAGAGCAAGGCAGCCAGAAGGAGATTACAATTTAATAAATAGCAGAGATACAGTTAGCTGCTATCAGTGTAGGGTTAATGCCATTAGCTCGCGTGCCGTTGGTAACGATGTACGAAGGGCAAAGCACCCAAAGGCTCCCAGGGAGCAGCCAACTCATCTGCCATTCCATGCTTTTCACAGAAGGGATTTTCCAAGGTGAAAAAAAATACCCAGGACTTAACTCTGCCTTGAAAAATAATATTTTACTTTAATACATTTGCTGTCTGCTGATGTAATGGTAGGAAGAGAAGGAAAGACCGTGACAACTGGCCTTGTTTTTCCTGAAAGAGCTTTGTTTTACATCAAAGAGGGATGGATCCAGGACAGTATGGTAGGAGGGAGAGCTGGGGCTGTTCAGCCTGGAGAAGACTCCAGGAAGACCTTTTAGCAGCCTTCCAGGGTCTGAAGGGGTTCCAGGAGAACTGGAGAAGGACTCTTTGTCAGGGAGTGGAGTGACAGGACAAGGGGGAATGGTTTTAAATTGGAAGAGATTTAGATGAGATCTTAGGAAGAAATTGTTTGCTGTGAGGGTGGTGAGGCACTGGAAGAGGTTGCCCAGAGAAGCTGTGGCTGCCCCATCCCTGTAGAGGTTCAAGGCCAGGCTGGATGGGGCTTGGAGCACCCTGGTGTGGTGGGAGGTGTCCCTGCCCAGGGCAGGGGGGGTGGAATTGGATGATCTTGAAGGTTCCTTCCAACTCTAACCATTCTGTGGTTCTATGAGAGGACCTGCCTGTTCAAGCAAGGTCCCATTTTCTACCCTCACTGAGTAACTGGCAGTTGCACATCTACGTGTTTAGTTTTATGTGGGACCCATTTCATCAGTGTGTGTATTGAAATAAGGAGGAATTTGTGGACTCCACTGCAATGCTGAGCCGATGCCGGCACCCAGACCTCCTCTGCTCCATTCCTCAGGGGCAGGGTGATCGCCCACGGGGCGCAGTGGTGGCCGGTGAATCATATCTGGATGCCTGGACATGAATCATATTGCCAGATGTGAACTCCTAACATGGGAAAGGAGTGAAAAGGGAGGAAAGATAAAACTAGAGCTTCACCAGCCTTACAGTTTTTTTTCTTTTTTTTTTAACAGGAAAACTTTCTGTGCCGTTAATCCCCCTAACCTGCATTTACATTAACACTTGCAACCTCACACGTTGCTGCTAAGAAGTTTTGGCAGCTCCTGGCCCTGATTGCAGGGGTAACGCTGCACTTGTCTCCTTTGCTCTCCACTCAAGTATCTCAGGAGCCAGAGCCCGGCACTCTATGAAGTTTCTCCCTGTACACGCATGCAGGCATCTTGGCAGAGCTTCAAAAGCCATTTGCCTTATTATTCATATGTCTGCTTATAGGAGCAGAAATGCTCCCATTTCTCACTTTCGGAATAAGAGCAGACACTAGTAAAGAAGAGATTTCTCATTTCTGGCACGTCCCTGCAACCCTGTGGGAGCTCCTCATCTTCCCGCTGCCACCCTGGGGTTTGGGGATGCGGATTTAAAAGCCCCCCCCAACCCCTCCCCACACTAGCTCTGTGGGTACATGAACAGCCCCATCAGAACACAACTGGGGTTTTGGAGGATGTGCAGAGTGGGGGTCTCGGGGTCGTGTGAAACCCCAGAAGGATGAGTTGAAAAAAAAGAAGCTTCAAAAAGAGATCAAATTTTGCTTTTCCTCCTGCAGTTGGGTTAGCTGACAACACGGAAATGTTGCAGGGACTTAAACATCATTGAAATTGCTTCGCCTCCTCACTGCCTTTTCTCAAACAAGCCTCAAGAACCCTTGCTTTAAAACAAATTAGTGGACTGGAGTAACCTTATAAATCCGAAGACCCATTAAAAAGTTGAAATATTTGGTCATTCCTCCTCCCTGGGATTCATCCAGAGTTCAAGTGCATGTATCACATAAGAGCCACGGTCCCATTTTGTAGAGGTCCATTTTAGTGTTGATGGTTTTCTAGTGCCAGGAATCTACTCTGCAGCCAGGCAGGGAGATAAATCAAAGTTGTGCGCGCCGATGAAATTCAGGAGCCAGAAGTCACCATTGCAGCCCATATAAATCCCTGAATGCCAGCCCTGGTGCTTTTGTCCATGCCATTAGAGTTCAAAATTATCTGCCCCTCTTTGCTGATGTATGGATTAACCGGCTGCCCGAGTGTTTACTAACGGTTATCACCCGGTACTTTGGACGTTATCAGAGGAAGGGACGCCTGCCGCGGGGCTTGGTCTCTCACCCTTTCTATTACCACCTGTCAGTGGCAGGGAGTGTGCTGTGAAGCTGTACAGTCACAGGCTACAAGTGTAGATAGTTTCTGACGGCTGATCAAAGGGGAAAACCAAAGGCCTGATAACAAGGACGTGTTTCATGTACTTTTAACTTTGAGGAACATTGGCATTTGCATTTTTTCCCCTGGATAGGCTGGCAGAAACCAGGCACAATAAATGCTGCATATTCAGTTACCTAATAGTTGAGTAAATGGTATGTGCTTGAAGCAACAAAGCATAACTGTAATCTCGTTCCAAGTGGGAATGATTTAAGTAAGTCTTCGCAGAAGACTTGCTGTATAATAAAGTAGAATAATTTTAATTTGTACTTTGAAGTGATCTTGAATTCGGAATCTAATCTTTGCATTCAGCAGAACATCATAGGCTGTTGTGAATGAGGTAATAACTGCAAGTTAAGGAATTATTTTAAGTATCTTTTGGAGGTACGTGCGCTCCGTCACAAGGGCCAGCATCTTCAGTAGAGCCCTCCTGGTGAAAGAGTCTCTCTTAGCTCAGGTTTGATCCAAAATTTCACAGTGCAGGAACAGAGAAAACCCACAGATAGCCCAGGCTGGAAGAAAGGCTGGCTTTTTCCTTTCAGCAGACCTCCTTGAGACGCAAGGCAGAAGGCGAGCAGCCCTTTCCTCATCAGTGCATCACGCTGTTGGACTTTTCTGCTCTGAGAGAAAGAAATGGATTTTAGCTAAAGTTGGTGCCCATTAGCAACCACAAAATGACTTGACTGTTCCTGTTGTCTGAGGTGAAGGGGCAGGGTGCTCGACAGCCACCTGGTGAAAGACAAAATCAACTTTAAACATAATTTCTAGTTGTCTCACGTGTGCCTACTAACATATATACAGGTTTTTAACATTACCTGTCATTTACCTCAGTGTCATTATGCTGATTTCCTGACTCTCAATGAAGTGAGACCAGAATTGGGTCTGTATTTTTAATTTAACCTTTTTGCTTGCAGCTGCTTGCTCAAAACCATTCAGTGCTTAGGGCTCTGCTTGCTCCCGCTGTGCTGTTGACACCAGCAGTTTCACTAATGTGATAGAATTAACTTTTCAGGAACTCAAAACTCAAGAGCTTCTCTCTTTCCGACAAGATAAATAATATATATGGAAGTATGTTTGGTCCCGGGGTCTCCCAAACATCTGCCTGTTGTTTGTTGAAGGTGCCTTCGACCGGAGCGTGACCTTGCTGGAGGTGTGTGGGAGCTGGCCTGAGAACTTCGGTCTCCGCCACATGTCTTCCATGGAGCACACTGAGGAGGGCCTTCGGGAGCGCCTGGCCGACGCAATGTGCGAATCTCCCAGCAGGGACATAGTGGGATCAGGAACAGGTACAAAGAAGAGGTGTGATCAGAGATCACGTACATCTCACCCAATGGTGATTTTTATTTTTCTTTTTTAAGTTTTGCTTTTCCTTTTCTCTGTCCGCTGCCTCTCTTAGTAATTAACTTCTAGGGGGTTCTTGGTGTGAAAGAAGTCATAGAGATTTAGGGTAGATATTAGGAAGAAATTCTTTGCTGTGAGGGTGGTGAGGCACTGGAAGAGGTTGCCCAGAGAAGCTGTGGTTGCCCCATCCCTGGAGGGGTTCAGCCTGGAGAAGAGGAGGCTCCAGGGAGACCTTAGAGCCCCTTCCAATATGGCTGGAAGGGGCTCTAAGGTCTCCCCAGAGCATTCTCTTCCAGGGGGGTGAGACCCCGACCCAAGTTGCCCAAAGAAGCTGTGGCTGCTCCATCCCTGGAGGAGTTCAAGGCCAGGCTGGATGGGGCTTGGAGCAACCTGGTGTGGTGGGAGGTGTCCCCGCCCATGGC
The DNA here is from genome assembly GCA_013400375.1 of Thinocorus orbignyianus. Lineage (NCBI taxonomy): Eukaryota > Metazoa > Chordata > Aves > Ciconiiformes > Thinocoridae > Thinocorus > Thinocorus orbignyianus. The sequence goes on from VXBW01000928.1 coordinate 425,848, forward strand.
AGGGGGGTTGGAACTGGATGATTTTTAACGTCCCTTCCAACTCTAACCATTCTATGATTTTATAAAAAGAAAAGAGTGGTAGAACACATAAACATAGTCTGAGAAACCTGAAGGAACTTAAAGCAAAATATGGGGCTTGAGGCTTCCTCCCCGTATGGCTGTGACAAGGACTCTCCTCCCTCCCCTGCCACCTCGGGAGCATCCCGGTCTCTGCGCAGGTCCCTGCCCTTGCCCACCCTGCTCCAAACAATGTCATAATCACACGCATCCTCATTTGGTGTCCTGGATAGAGCCACTGCGAAGCGCTGGTTCTGTAATCCAAATTAATCCATCTTCATCAGTGTCCATTATATTGATAAATTATCTCATCTGTTTAAGTAAATGGCACGGCACGTCAGAGATTATGCTGCTCAGAAGGGGCCCGGTGGTAGGAGATGCTTAAAAATGTTGAAGCGTGATTATTGCCGGTTTATTGTCTCCATTAATTTTTACATGTTTTAAAAACGCCCTCTAGTAGAAGGACTAGGTCCATCCTTGATCCATGGGACCAGCAGCTGATAGTAACAGTGGCTTCTAGCACCAGCTGCCAGCTTGATTGTCACTTTTCTGGGAACTTGCCTGGGAAGGAAGATGAGGATGAGCTCTAGCAGAAATGTATGGGTGTTCCAACCCATGGATGTTACCAAAACAGCAGAAGCTGTCTCTTCCTTCTGCTGTTGCCCTCACATATTGCTCATCCCCTGCTTTGCAGGTGGGTCATTTCTGAGCACATAGCCCATGGGAGGTCACCAAAATGCTACCACTTCCCACCAGCTGGAGGAAGAGGCTGCAAAGAAGCAGAATTTAAGCCCTTGTATGTAGGTACAGATAGTAATAGCCCAACCAAGCCCTTTCATAACCCAACCAAGCCCCTTTCCAACTGTCTTTTCTCTGATTTCTATCTTGAAAATGATGGAATCAAGGGGTGGTTTAAGATTTGGCGTTAGCAGGAAGAATTGCTTGAACACTAGGTGTGGGTCTCAGTTTCAGATCTGGTGCAGATTCTCACCAGCTTCTTGCCTTGGATGAGACATGTAACGTGTCTGTGGCTCCAGTGCTCCATCACTGCAGTGAGGGTAGAGATGCCTCACATTGCTGCTGTGGAGTTTAATCAGCTCTTGTCTGTAAAGGGCTGTGAAAGTGAAAAAAACGGGCTGTGAAAATGGATAAAGGCACATATTTCAGCACTTATTGACCCATACTGTGATCAGAGTGAACTTTGGCATGGTGTCCACTTCCCATAACGGGTCAGCTCCCCTCAGGCTGTGTACCTTAAAGGAAAGGTAGGGGAATACCTTCTCTGAAGGCTAAAGCCATCTAGACAAATTGAGGTGACTGCCCCAGAGACTTGACATATTATATTGTAAATCAAGAACTTTGCCAGAGAGGCAGATGTCTGTATTTTCCTTCCACTTTCACCAAACCCAACCGATGGCAGTGGGTGCCAACTTCTTTGGCATGAGATTAGGCTTATAGTACTGCAGATGTGAAGACAGAAAGGATCTGTTTGTCAGTGTGCCATCACTGAGCTAAAATTCGCCCAAAGAGATTTCTCCCTGCTTTTTACTCCAGACACATAAGCCTTCTTAATGAGAGTCAGGTGCCACCTCAGTGCAGCAAATGTCAGTGGCAACAGTGACTAACATTGACCCAACTCACCCCATCCCACCACCCTCCTCTCGCTGTCATTACGCTCTGTGTTTTCCTGCCTGTCATGGGATTCTCTCAGCCACTAATGTACTTTATTCTCAGGATCTGGTGACTCAGTGCAGCGGAGAAAACCTAGTGATAAGGCTGTGAACTCCCGTGCCCTTTCCACTTCCATCCCCTAACGGCTCTTGAGCTCTTCTTACCAGATGGCTATAAAAAGTTCTCCCCTGCTCGGGCAATACCTGGGAGTGGAGTAGGTGCTCACTAGCCCCGTGTGGCTGTGCACGCAGCAGGCTGCTTGCCAACCCTTTGGTCAAGCCATGGGGCACAGGAAAGTGCTCACATCTCTCCACTGGTTAATAAATGGGGAAGGATAAGTTTGGAGGTACATTACCCTCGCTCCAAAGAAGTGACTTCCTTGACTCCCAACAAGTAGGGTAGTTTTCACTTCCCCCCAGACCACTTATATCTTAACAAACCTAGCCTGAACTGAATTATCTTGGAAATTCATTCAGTTTTCTTCCTTGGATTCTCTGCTGTCCCCTCACCTCAGCGACATATCAGCAGAGAAGGACAGCATACATTTGCTTGGTGGTAGTTGATTTATACATTGGTCCTGGTTCCAAAAACAGTGTTTATATTTCTGCATTGGACTAAAAATTATGGAAGTTGTAAGCCTATTTCTAATAACCCTAAAATTACTTATTTTAACTTTCGCATGCCTTTATGTTATGCATGCCTTTGGCCCCTCTTTGTGCTGCTTGAATTCTCTTCAGTCCTTAAATGCATTTTGTAGAGATGTAATGAAACCTGCAAAGTTTTATTCAAACTGAAACATGCATCAATGAAAATTTCTAGCGCTGAGTGTGAAGATAAGGGCATGTGCAGTGCTGGGGTCCACAGCGTGGACAAAGACAAAATGGGCAATAGGGTGGCCAGTGAGACTTTATCAAGTGCTCAACTGGTCCTGACATGCACTTAATGGCAAGAGATAAATAGATTCTTTTAATGCCTTAACTGTTAGGACATAGCTGACACGTAGATTTATATAGTAATCGGGGCTGATACGCTGCAGTAGTGCAGAGGAAACGCATGCTTGTGGAGCAGAGCACTTTGGGGAACAGATATTCACAGAGTCTTTGTTTCTCACCTACCCCATTGCATTGAGGGCTGGCAATGCCTCACTGGTTCGCTGGTCCTGACTACTGGCAGAAGCAGAAATGCCCCAGAGATTGGTTATACAGGAAACATCAAACTGGAGGATGCCAAAAAACATGAAGAATAATCAGGCATTTGCAAGGAAGGGGAATTAGTTGATGGCCTTTTCCATCTCTGACTCCAGCTGGTTGCCAAGGGCTGTCGGATGGTGGATGGGAGAAGACACAGGTCTGGAAAATGACCCTCCCAAAAAATCTACTTTCCTTGTGACTTAAATGATAACTCCAGTCATCCAGCTAGTTGACTTGATTGGGAAACCAGCTTTTCTCCTTGTTATCCAATTATCCAGACAACCCATGTCTATCTTAAGTGCAGGCTGCTGTACATAAGCTGTCAGCCTAGATACGCGTTTAATTCCAAAGAAGGTGTAAATTGGCAAAGATGCAAAAAGATGGTTTTGCTGTTTCAGTTTCTGTCAAACTCTCACTTAAAAAGAAAAAAGAAAAGGTCTACTCACAAAATGTTAGTGGTCAGTGACCCCTTTTGCTTGCAAAGCTTTGGTTTCCAGCAGCTACAGTATTTACATTTGCAGTGTAGTTTCTGAGGATGGGCTGGAGCTTCATGCTGCCTTCTCAAAGAAAAGAGAAGCTTGTATTGTGATTTATGAAACTGCTTCCAGGAGGCAAATCTGTGTCAATATTCCTCTCAAACTGGACGTGCTGAAATTGCCAGCCCAGGCTAGAAATCTTTCCCTCCAAAAATACTGTAATCAGTAAATTCCTCTGATTTATGTATTCCTTCAACAAGTGCATTTCATAAGCTTTCAAACTCGTTTTGGTCATTCCTGTTGAAAAGTAGTCAATACAAGGGGACCAAGCCTAGGAACCCCAGGAGACAGATCCCCCTTGCCCTCTCTGCCTGTGTCCCCCCAGGCTGAGGGATGCGATGCTGATGTGGGATCCTGCAGCAATGATGTAGCATGGTCTGGGAGCTTCCCAGAGACCTAAATTCAGTCACGACCACTTAAGAGGTAGGTTGGCCTGAGAGAAAACCAGTGGGTCCCTCGGTCAATCCCAGAAGGTAGTTACCCACTCCAGGAGAGCAGTTTTGAGCACCCAACGGTGCAGCCCTGCAAGTTTAGCTGGATGTTAAATCTCGGCACGGCTTCAGGCTGGACTTTCATGTGCTTTACCAAATCCAGACCCATTCTCTGCATTTTCTCGGGTTTATTACTCTAAAGCACACAACACAGTGGCAGAAGGCTAGATTTATTCTTTAGCAGACTAACACAACAGGCAGATTTCCAAGGGAGAACTGTCAATATATCAAATAAATAAGTATTCATCACTGCTCAGGTTATTTTGTCAGGATAGGTGATACAGCAGACTTCCTCTGTGACAGATGTGCTTCTGCCACTGTCAGACTCTGGGTTTTTTATGCCAGAAAGAGCATCTTGAAGGCCGGGCAGCTGTGGAGATGCAGGATGGGGCTTACTGTGTGTGCAGTGTGTGATTCCAGGCTGTGCCCGTCTGCTGTGTCTTCTCTCTTACAATTTGTTTGGCTGCCTGAATGTTGTACTTATATTCGCATCTAATTTACTTTGACAAAGCGTGCCCATATCCACATTGCTGCAGCGTTTTACAAGCCATGGAACTGTTCTTGTGGACGCACAAGAGTGGAATTGCTTTTTGTGGGCATGTCTCCTCTTTTTTCTTAATTCAGCGTGAAATCCAGTACCCTCCGATGGCTCAGTTTACACTGCAGTTTATGGAACAAAATAACTTTTTGCTCTATCTGTCCTGTCTCAGGAATACATATGAACTTGCAGTTAAAGCCTATAATAAAAAATGCAGAGCACCCCCCAAATTTTGCATCTCGGAACCAGTGCTGTAGGTCTGAACAGGGAAGGGAAGAAAGTGGTCATCCCTTTGCCGTCAATACAACCCACAGGGTTTGGAAAATTTAAAGCAGGGTGTTTAAAGCCCATTATAAAGTTTCAGTAAGAAAAAGGAGGGAAAAAAAAAAGGAGGTATGGCTCTTTTTCTTCCAAAACTCCCAAGTCTGCCAGCTCCCACCTGCGGAAAGCTGGTGGCACAGTGGTGAGGTGGGAACGCAGCAGAGCGCCCTGCGCCTGGCCCTCAGGAGAAACTGCCTGGACCCCTTCCAAAGTTCATGAACAAACTCATAATGCGATGAAGGAAGCTCATATGTTGAAGCAAACTCTTTAACCTGATTAATGGGATGTAAGTAAGTGGAGCTAATTAAACGTGCTGTTAGGGAATAGCCCATTCGAAACCCCAGGCTCGGTGCTCAGGGCTGTTGGGATCCTGGTCCCCAGCTGAAGCTGTGGTTACTCTGGCCTGAACCTAACTCAGGTCTTGACACTCTTGAGCTTTGCAGGGGCACGTTTTTGAAATATTTATGTGACATTTGTGGCTTGGAGAAGTGAAGTCACACGCTCTCTGGCATTCCTGGCTGAGGTGGGAAACCAGAGGGGAGGAGAATGAGCTGCTGCCCTCTCCTTCTGGGCAAGGAGCATCTTCCCTGGGTTTTTGCAAAAGAGAAAACATCTGCAGTCACAGGTTGAGTTGTGAGAAGAGCAGCCACCTAGACATAGATGTACCTGTAGGTTTAGTTTCAGGAGTAGGATTAGCCCTGTATAGAGTCAGAGCTTCAGTCAGTACTTTTCCATCCCTTCCTTCCTTCCTTCCTTCCTGCCTTCCTTCCTGCCTTCCTGCCTTCCTTCCTGCCTTCCTGCCTTCCTGCCTTCCTTTTCCTTTTTAATTTTTCCAAGACAGTTTTTCCCTTCCCTCTCCTCAGCTGGTCTTAATCCTAACCTGGACGTGGGATACAGGAACACACAACAATTGATTTTCCCTCTGAAGAGCGTTTCTGCAAAGAGATTTCTGCATAGGTTCAATACAAAATGGGCTTGGGCAGCAAACACACTGGCGTATCAGATGGCATCGATGCTAAAAGCAGCCTTTGAACTTTCAGAATATTCATCCCAGGGTCAGAGATTAAATTACCCCCCTCAAATAAGTCTAAGAGCTCAACACAGTTCTTCCTGCAAAAGATTTCTTTGGATGAGACTCTTTTAAAAGAAATTAACGTTCAGGGCTCTTTAGGAGCCACCATTTTTGAAGTGCTGGATGATACAAAGAGCAGCATTTGCACTTTTAATGTTGTTCTGTTAGTTCTTTCTCACGTGCAACGTGCACCAGCAGCACAACTGCCCTGTGTAGGACATCAAGCACTTCAGCGTGGGCTTCTCGTCCTCTCCTGCCCACGCCGGTGTCCCTGGAGCAGGGCCAGGGCCAACAAGGGCATCTTTAACTTCCCAACCATCTCCCAGGTCTCCAAATCCACCTCCCCACCAAGCCTCTGGAGTTTCTAGTGGAATTTCTTCCAGGTCTGCATTATTTTAGGAGGGTGGGGGGAAAGAATGCTGATATCACAAATGTTCCTGGTGTGAATTTAGGTTCCTTGCTGTTTGTAGGAAAAGTCTGCTGATGCTTCTGAAGGGAGCACTGATTCCAGAAACAGCCCTGACTTTCTGCTATTTGATAAGAAGTTGATCAACTGCTTTTACTTACTATCAACTGTGGTGTGGGGAGATTCCTTTTCTTTTTCTTCTTATTAAATCAAGGCATTTTTTAAGAAATATTTTATTTTTGATACAGACACAGCCGGTGAAGTAGCAGTAAAAAACATCACCACAAAGAGGCACATGGCTTTGAAATGTTTTGGTATGTAACGTAACTGTATTGTTATGAGGTCTTAACTTTTGCACAAAGACTATTTCTCCTTGTTCTAACAGCAAAACCCTCTGCCAGCTCTCAAAGGGTTACGTACCTAACATGGTTGTAAGAGAACAAAACAAAAAATATCTCAGCGTCTCAAATAATTTCACAAATAACATTGTTCTATTTCTCTCCTTAGACGAACAAGAGTTTCTTTGATTTTTTTTTTTTTTTTTTTGAGTCAAATTTAGGATTCTGCTGTTCAGAGCAGAGAGGTCACAAGGCCCTAATGTATTTAGCATTGACTGCCCTCTCTTGTAGTGCGTCTATTAGTCAGTAATTTGATTTGTACCTATTCATTTGCAGTCCCTGCAGGAGCTCTGAGCTGGCCCCAAGTATAATTGGTGCTGTCTCTATTTTTACATCATTAGATTAGCCCCGACTCCTGGCCACTTGTTGTCTGCGCTTGTCTGTCCATTTATACAACCTAATGTAACACAAAATTCATTACTGATCACATTACTTTCAACTCTGAAGCCAGCTTTGTGATAAACATTTTCTTAACCCTTTCTTGCCAGCACACAGACCTGGGGGATAAATGCACTTTCCCTTTGCAGAAAAATCAATATCATAATAAAACAGAGTGCAGTCACATTTCTAGATTTGTCATTCCTCCTGGAGAAAGAAATGGGGAGAAACATATATGAGATGACTAAATGATGTCTGCATCCAGGCATCTCCCGCTGCTGTATATGAAATGAGCTCAGCGGTGTCCTTTCTACTAGGATATAAAGAAGTGACACAAGATAGGGCCAGCACTCAATTTAAAACTTAATTTCTTACTCATTGTTCTGCAAGTGTTTTAGCTCTTCTGTGCAGGCTGTAATCGGGTTAGGACATTATTGGAACTGGACATTTTTCTTCCAGTGCTTTGTCTCAAAGTAGTTAACAGAGAAACAATTCCCTTTCTCCTTGAAGATTTGTTCTTGCCTTGGGTTTTGGTTTGGTTTGCTTTGGTTTGTGGTTTTTCTTCCTAATGATTAAGCAAATTAATTTTCCTGCTGCAATACTCCAATATTTCACAAGAAAACATGAAGCCCTGTTCTTCTGTCTGGCTTGGCTTTGCTCACATTTGACTGTTTTGCTGAGCACCTCCTAAAGCATTAAGCTTTTTGCATCCCTCAGGCTTGAGCTATTGATTTCAAGGGGAACGAGAGGAAAGCCACGGTAGGTACTCACTTGGGTTTGATCCTGCAAAGGGCTGAGCATCCCTCCAGCTCTGTTTGCAGCGTCGTGCCCACGAGGTGATGCTTGCTATTGAAAGAAATGTATTTTGGTGCACGCAAAAGCTGTTGATTTTTAACAGTTTTCTAAATTCATCTTCTGTTTGTACAGCTTGGCTTGAAAATCTGTTATTTTGGGTTTTCTAAATATTTAGAAACATTTCTCAGTGTTTATTAAATCGTCCTTTTAAAAGTCCCAGTTCTGAAGCCTGCCCCACACTGAGCGGTCCCACACTGAGAAGGGTGCAGGAGACTAGGAGACTGCAGGATTTTTCCATCTTTAGTTTCTATAATTACCCTGTTATTCCTTTTGCATGGTATTTTTATGTAGGATACGGCTTAGAGCAAGCATATCTCTCTTAGTAAGTCTAAGAGCCCTTGTCTCCCAGCATTTGAACCAGGACTGGTATTTTTACAGCTGTTTTGTGAGCCAAAACTCGTTGCAGCTGCTGAGGTGGTGGCAGAATAAAGACAAGACAGTTCCTTTCCCTCCTCCTCCCCAGCCCAGCAGCCCCAGGGAGCTTTTTGGTATTTTGCTGATTTTCACAGGAGCGATTTTAGGTGTGTGCAGCACAAGCCTGGCCTGGCTGGGAAAAGGCAGGAGCTCTTCTGCTGCTGCCTTTGTTCCCTTCGGTCTCTGCTCCAGCTTTACCATCTGAGCACCGGGGACGTCAGTACGCCCTGAAATCCCTGTACAGCCCCAGGTGACTCCTGTCACCTCACTTTAAGGACAAGCCGCAGCTCAGGTCACGGCATAGGGCTTGGTGGCAGCAGGTACGTGGCCAGTTGGACCACGTGCCACCACCTTGCTCCCATCTCCTTGCCCTTTAGTGCAGATCTCCCATGGTTCTGGTGTTAACTCTTCGAAAGTGTGAGCCTTTCATTATCTTAAGAGGGTGCATGACTAATTTGCCAGCTCCCCGTCCTGCCCAGGCAGAGCTTTAGCATCACATTGATGCCAAGAGCATCTGCCATCCCCTGGATTGGGAAAGGGGTGATGTCCCAACGGTCTGCCCAGGGAGGTGGTGGAGTCACCATCCCTGGAGATATTTCAGAAACGAGTAGATGCAGCACTTCAGGGTTGTGGTTTTGTGTATGGTTGGTCTTGGTGATCTCAGAGGTCCTTTCCAACCATGATGATTCTGTGATTGCAAAGCTCTCCCAAACTCTGCATTGCCCTCACTGCGGGAGACAGGAGAGGAGGCTGTGGAATGGAAACTTCATTTATGCTCTAAGTTGTTAAGCAGTCGAACACTTCTTCTTGGAGAGGTAGTATGAAGTGAGAGTCACCAAACAGCAAAACATACATTAACACAGGAAAAAACCCAGCAATAAACAGAAGGTGAAAAGCTAAAACAATTAAAATCTTCCAGTATGAGCCAACCCTCTGGCCCTGCAGCTTTCAGCCCTCTCAGCCCCAGAGGCCCCTCTTCCACCATGGGATCTGCTCCTCACGCTTTGGCATCAGGAGACACAGATCCTTCAAGGGACTCCCAAAGTGCCACCTCCACCATCTCCAGGGGTCTTCTCCCACCCGTTCGGATGCCCTATCGTTTCCTATCATCCTCCTGTACTCTGCAGCCCTGCCATCATCTCATCACTCCCGTGCATTTCTCTAACAGAATATGAGACAAATAGTAACTTGATTTTTTTCCGATAATCTGGCCTTGCTATCCGTGCTGGAGTCTGAGGATATCAGGGCTCGGGGCTGTTCCTTGCTTAACAGCGATGTTGTTCGCTATCTGATGCTCGTGGAACGTCTAGTGGGGATGGTCAGAGAGAAAGTGGGATGGGGGGAGAGAAGGCAAGAGAAAAAGGAGATTAAAAAAAAAGCCCACAGGGGACTTTGGCTGGGGAAGGATCTCCCTGATCGATGGGGAGAGAGACTCCCTGGAGCGTGTCCTGTGTCCCCTGGGAGCGGGTCTGGTGGCTGTCCCCAGAGGAAGCGGCTCTGCGGCCGTGTCCCCGGCGATGCTGGGAACAGTTAGTCCTCCTTGAGGTATATATTGTAATTTGTGGTATGAAAAGATTAGCTTTCCTTCCATTCCTAGCCTGCTGTCTCCCCGCCATGGATAATATATAAAACAGTAGACTTTTATTCATTAACATTTATGGGAAAATGTTAATATTAAACTGTAAGTGAAAAGCCCCATCTTATTGAATTCTTCTGCTGTGTTATTGGGAGCCTAATTACATTTTGCATTTAAATAAAAACCAGATGACGTTCAGGACGGTCAGGCAAGCATTCTGTAAGTGAGAATTTATCTTGCGATCTGGGTAAACAATGTCTCATCATTTAACAGTTATTATAAATAATGGGTTTTTAAGCACTTTGCTGGGAGTTCATATTGGCTCCACGCGGGTTGCACTAAGGGAGAGAGAATTTCAGTGACATCTTCCAGGCATCCGGTGAGGAGGAATCATATCCTGAGCTCACTTCTCAAGCTGCAGCAGTTTTCATCCTCCTCTGTTTATTATTGCTCAATATTGTGTGCACAAGCGGCTGACAAAAAAGAAACAGAAAAGAAATTTAAGAGGAGGAAAAAGGACAAATGGGTTAGAAGCCTTTTGCAAATGGAGAGACCATCTATGGTGCTGCCCCAGCAGGAGGAGAGGGTGTTGGGGCTCCCTGTGGAAGTTCATGCCAGTGGTTAAAAACCTCCAAAGGCATATTCTTTCTGTAAAAACGGGCTATGTGAAAGTAGTATCTTCACAAAGAATGAAAAAAGATGTTGGGGCAACACATAAAGGCAAAAAGATAAGAAATTGGCTGCTTTTCTCTACGTTTCTGTTGGTGCCCTCTTAAATTACATCACTGGGAATGAGATGCTTGGAAATGCGTGAGTAAAACTCCTATAAAATGTAAATAGCTTTTTCCCCACTTCTGTTGTTTATATTCTGTGTTTTGTTCCTGTCGCTTCAGACAAGGTGGCGGTGCTTTAGTTGCTCGCTGGCTCTTAGTCTTTGCTCCATGTTCCTCAGACATCAGCAGGAGCCTCCAATATTTCTCCCAGGCATTTCCCAGCATAGAGAGGGAGCATCTTCCCCCTGGTCTGTCCCGCATCCCGGGAAGGGAGGAATTCGTTCTCCATGCAGACAGGAATAGGTGGTAAGAGGATGATCTTTTTAAGCAACTATTTACTACCATGAAAAGATAGAGAATTTGGGAGTTCCTAATGCTGGCTGGTGGCGTGTCACCTCCTGACACACCAGGAAGCCACCCTCCCTGTAAAACGGCTGTTCCAGGACATAAACTGTTTATTGCCTTTTTCTGTGAGAGGAATCTTATCCCATTTTCCAAGAAGACCCCCGCAGCTAAAATACCGTCTTTTTTTATTTATTTAATTTTTGTATTTATTTGTTATTTCCTTGGTCAGTGACTTTTCTCAGTGTCTGCCCAACACATGAACTCTGTGTTTACATCAAAAGCTGGTGGTGTTGTGAAAGACCAAAGGGTCAATATCACTTCTCCGACTGTTTCCAAAGATGTTTTTCTGGGAAGGCCGTGGGCAGGAAGGTGCTGACAGGGTCAGTAGCCAGGACCTGCCTTGTTCCCTCCTCTCTGGCTTGGTGACACATCGTGGGAGTGAGGAGCCAGGGATGGAGAGTGCCTGCAGAACCCAGGTTGAGGTGAGCAAGATGGAAAAGGTGACAGTTCCCAACCAGATCCATGCCAGGGGACCCAGAGGCAGCTCCGTGATGTGCTCTGTGGAGGGATGCTCATGTGTGTTGCTGCTCTCATCTTCTCCCAAGGCAGAGCACAGCATTCCCATGGATGGCATCTTCCCAAGATCATTGCTCACACACCTCTCTGAGCAGCGACTCCCATCGCTGAGGCCAGGTTGTCAGGTGGAAATGACGTTTGGAGAAGTTAATCCAAAGACAAATTAACCTAGCAGCCTTCTTTCCTTGTCTGTGTCCAAGGAGGCAGCAGTGGGTAGATGAATTGTCCAGGGGCAGATCCCTAAAGCATCTGGGCATGCTTTTTCGCCTTCACTCAAGGCTACTGTTATCTGCACCCTTTAAAAAAAAAGATCTGTAGATTATATCATGCCAGCATTGTGCTGTCTCTTTGGTTTATCTTTTGGAAGTGTGGCCTGTCACCCATCAAAATGGGAGGGAGAAGTCTGCAAAAGAACACAACATGAAGAGCAGGTAGTTGTATTAACTCTGCTGCCAGATGCCCAAATTTGAGGCAGAAACTGCACAGCTTGAGATGATTAAAATTGCCTTTTATGTGGGATGCGGCCAGCGGAATGCCTTGGTTTGCCATTAGGTCTTTTAGATTTCACACAAGAGTTATCCTCCACCACGCGCTTGTCCACGGGCTGCGGCTCATTCGCACGTTTGATGGTGCTTGTAAGAGCCTGACTAAAAAGGCAAAGTTTATTAGAATCAATACTTGGAATAGTTTTCAAAATATGGCTTGTAACAAGTGAAAACGCCCAGGTGACTTTTTGTCAGCTGCCTCCTGGTTTCATGAGAACGAACACAAAACTGCTGTGCCCAACAGCTCCATTAACAAAGAGCCAGATGAAGCTTCGGATGTCATTTTTATCAAGGCTCTTTCATATTTATGTCTAACATCAGAATTTGGAGCTATATAAATAAGACAGAGTGTATTAAGAGCCTCAAGCGATCCTGCAAGAGAGCGAGCCCGCGAGGTTGGCCTGTTGTTTTTCCAGGCTGGGTTAATACTCAATCTAGGTAGAGACATGATTGTAAGAGTCCTGCTGCCAGCTTTGAGTGCTTCGTAAAATTAGGTCTGTGTTTAGAAAATTGGTCTGCTTGAAGCAGCAATGTCAACGTCATCTGTAAAATACTTGCCTAAATAGACCAAATAAGTTGCGTTTGGAACTGGGATTGTTTGGACGGGTTTGGAGTTTCTCAGCGACACTAAGACCAGCGCTGGGGAAATGAAAGGAGGAGACCTCTGCTCCTTAGATCTCCACCTGAGCCTTACAGATCTGAGAGCCTTGAACTGTTTAGACAAGGCTGAGTCTGCGGTGACATCATTTTGTGATCTGCAATGAAACTCTTCTGATTTGGACCAGCTGAGCCATCTGCTCCCCCACAAACTTTTAACTTTTGCTTTGAATCAAACCCAAATTCCAGTCCGGTCTAGCTTCCTCCTCAGCATCAATCTGCACCAGAGAGACAGCCCAGAGCCTCTCAGTAGCTTTCCTTGCTCACCCGAAAGGCCACTTCGTGTCAGAAGTACTAGAAGTTGTGCCAGAATTACTTTGCTTTGTAATATTATACTTTTAAAATGAACTCAGCAATACATTTGTGTCAGGAGCACATAACGCACATATGCGGGGTGCACGGAGAGGCACACTCTGAGCTCAGAAGTTGTCCTCCTCCAGGGCTGCCTTGTCTTCCTAACCAAGGGTTATTAAGGAGGCCCAAGAACCAAGGTAGACGAGATGGGGAAAAAAAATAGGTCTTAGCCATGAAAGAAACTGCTGGAATTTGGAGGGTCAGGCGTGTCTGAAATCCCCCTTCATCCCATCTCCCAGACCCTGAAGTAATTGCTGGATTTGTATTTTTGACCTTCAGGCAATTTTTTCTTACCCAGCATTTTTTTGACTGTTGAGCTGAGCCCAGGGCAGGAGGAGGGACCCCCAAGTCCTCCCCAAGCACTCCAGGTGATCACGCTGGTGCGTGGTGGCTTTGCTGCAGCCACCTCCCAGTGAGGACCCCCACCCCAAAAATCTCTGGTGGGAAGGGGGATGCTTAGATCCATTCCTTGGGTCCAAGCCTGCTCTGGATAGAAGTATATGGAGGGGTTCAGGCATAGGAGCATCACCTCCAAAGCTTCCAAGCAAGATCCAAAGAGTCTGGAGGGTGTAGGACATGGAGTTGGTGGGTGTCCTGAAGACACAGATTATATTGAATTTGTATTTTCCTTCGTGGAGTCGGAGGCTGACAGAGGGGTCACTGTTGAGCAATCCGAGGCACTCCCATAACCCTGGGAATGAGAGACCAAACCCAGGAATTTTAATACAGTGTTTTCTCTGCAAATGCTTTTGGTCAGATATACACAGATGTGCTGCTTGCGTAACTGCAGATACAAGATAATTCTGCCTAAATGCATTGAAAAAACTCATATACACACTGGTTTGCACAGGAAAGTGTGTATGAGGCACATTACAGGATTTACAGTAGCAATGCACTCAAAATTTCATGATAGGGTAGGAGGGAATTCCTTGAAACCCAGACGACCTTATCTGCATATTCATTTTTAAAATCTCTTTGAGAAACGTTGCACAAGGAGTCGTAGGCTTCCATGACATGGATGTGCCACAGAAATTGTTTTCTATAAGCATTTGGCTGTTGTAGCTTTTGAAATTTCACATACCGACTAAAATCAGCAGCTCGTCCTTTCTGAAGTGCCATTTATGTAGGAAAACATCCTGAACCTCTTTACAAAAATATACAGCTCTAGGAAACTTGAGATTATTTTTTAAAAGCACTGCAGTCATTGTGAAAGTGCCTATCATGAAGAATATTCTCCCTCTAAATGCTAGTCCTTTATCTCGTGCACTTTTAACCTTCCATAAAAACGCTCGGAGTCGAGTCTGGCAAGACGCCAAAGTCTTGGGTCTTCTACTCCATGGACTGGAGCCGTGTGGAGCTTTTTGGGTTCTCTCTTTAAAGGAAAGAACCAACTGCTTGCTTTTTTTTTTTATTGCCTTTTTTTTTNGCCTTGTTTGGTAGACAAGATTCTTTAGAAGTTCACGCATGAAAATGTCTTGTCCCTATCTCAACAATCTCTTCGTGCCTGAAGTAAACCCGGACATTTATGTAAGTTCCGACGTCCTCCCCGTGTCCTAAGTGTTGGTTGTTTTGGCATCTTTGCGTTGAAATACGGCACTAGAAATGAAATCTGCCGTCTCGGCGGGGGCTCTGATGTTCAGAAGGCTCAGTCTCGGTTCCCCTGGTTATCTCCTGCCTCCTGTACCTCCTCATCTCCTTCCTAGATCCTTCCACCTTCTTTCCGACATGCCAGGTTTCATCTCCAAGTGCAAGACGTCAACCAATTCTATGAGGATTTGGCTGTCAGCGTTGGTGTAAGGAGGTTTGACAGTAACTAATATTTTACATAGGCCACTGAATTCTGATTTCAGAGAGGCTGGTCAGGCAGGGTTTGCTGGTCTTTTTTTACTTTGCAAATTTAATGGAGGTGCTTTTGTGGTGTTGACCTCTTTCAGGTCGTGGCAGGATGAAAAGGTTTTTCATAAGGGGATCGATTTTGAACGTTCAAATGTTGTAGTGTTGCATTTCCTCTTTTAAATGGACTTTAAAATCTCTTTTCTTACACTGATGTTTTAAAAAAAGACAAGGAAAAAGAAGCATTTCTTAGGAGCAGGTCTGCCACGGCTACCCGAAGCATAGCAGGAAAGCAGTCCCAGCAGCTGGGGGTGAGGGGGAACTGGCACCAGTTAATGGGGACAGAGAGCAGGTTTAATTGACTTTTAAACATTATCATGATCATACAAACTTGTAAACATTATAGTAATATATAAAGCTGGGAACCGACTTTCTGTCTGTGCTCCCTTTGGAAAGGAGCAACATAAAAATACTTCTGCCCAGAAATTTCTGCTCAGCCATCTCAAATTAAAAGGAGCTCGGAAAATCAAGAGCTTTAATGAGTAATCACTGCTTTTGTTTCATTACAGCTTAACAGTAACGATTTTTGCTTACCCAAATAGCCAAAAAGCAGGATATCCCCCCCGGGGGTGCAGTTGCCCCCCTGCCCTGGCCACCAGCGGGCCCCCGTGCGGGGCTGGAGCCAACTCCACAGGTCCTCGCCTTCGAGCAGCCGCCAAGGGTGGTGGAGATGGATTGTAATTAGAGCTCCCTCGTTAGCATAATTGCATTTCGTCAAAAAAAAAAAAAGAAAGGGAATACCCAAGAAGAACCTCCAACTGCAGCAGCAGTAAGGCAATTCCCAAGCTTTTGTGTTAGGGGTGGTGTTTCTGCATCTCGGGTGGATTGAGAACTTCCCATCAGCTTTTGAGCCCTTTTCTGCCCTGGACTGCTCCGTGCCCATCCCAGGCATCAGCACCGGCTCCCGTGGGGATCAGTTGTGATGTTGGTAGTAAGTGTTCATGTAGAAATAGAGCTACAAGTGGCCAGCTGAGCTCGGGACATTGTCTAAACACCATGAGATGGAGAGCGTGCATGTCGGGGCTCCCTCAGTGGGAGCACGTCCCGCTCCCTTCGGCAGCAATCGGTAAAAATACAAATGTTTAACTAATCCATTCACTGGGGAGCGTTGTGTAAATTACAAACAGTTTAAGAGATCCTCAAGACTTCCATTGTGTTAATACAAATTGCCTTTTAGCGTTGGCTTTATATGGGATCCTTTTGAATGAGAATCCAGATGGCAGAAGCTACATCATTATTATTCATTACAGTTAATAAGTAACACTCGGAAGCCCCAGTCGGCTCTGCCAGTCCCCCGTGATGGGCATTGTGCAAATAGAAGAGGAAAAAAAGTAGTCCTTGCCATAGAATATTTTAGGATTTCGGTTAAAGACAAGGAGTTGTGAAGGGCCCTTGGGTTCGCCCGCCCGGGCTGTCGTTCCGAGAGGTCTGTCTGGAGGGAGCCTTCTCACTTCTCCTCCAAACGAAGGGAATTGTCTTTGATTTTAAATCGGAGCTCTAATTTTGGCCTTTGAGCTGTTCAGTCAAAAACCACCCGTGGCCGGGGAGAGGTGGTTTTTTCAAGCAGCACCTCATTTCTCTTCCCCGTCTCTTCATCCTGATTTCGGGGAAGGGGCCGGGTCCGTTCCCGCGCTCGCAGCCCCCCCCCGAGCACACAGCAGAGCCCAAAAAGTTCCCCGAAACAATTGAACAATTGCCGTGAATGACAGAAATGAAATCGAGGAGATTCAAGCCCTGCTGGCCATTACCCCACTTCCTGCATTCCTACTTGTTAATTGTCTAATTCCTAACGAGTCTTCAGGCGTCTGATGGACTTTCTGATGCATGCTCACTCCGACCGCTTCCTTCCTTCCCTCCCTCCCTTCCCCGGCCTCATCCCTCCGCCAGAGACCTTGTTCCTTTAAAAATGCCATCCTTAAAAATCAGAAATACTCAGCCCAGCAAAAGGAAAAGGGAACTTGACATTAGTTGAGCTTGAAAGGCTCGGTGCTGTGAAAAGTGACTGACGTGTGAAAAGAGGCTACAATTAGTTCTTTCCCCGAGCACTCTCCCATTCAGTCCAGGGTCACTCCTTCAGCGAGCTGCGGCTTTGAGGGTAACGCGTTGTGACAGTTTGAGATGATGAAGAATAATTCTTGTATTCAGAGTTGCTGCCGCTTCCCCGCTGCCCTGACACATCAGGCTGCTGTCATGGTATCATTTATCCCGACCGTGGCTCCGTTGGGCTGTGCCGGAGCCTGGGCAGCCCTCGGTAGGTAAGAGGAAAGGGTCAGCTCTTTCCAGCAAATGATTTGGGAGGGTATTTTGAAACTGTGCTTAACGGGGAGAAAGGGAAAGAAAAAAAATACATTAGAAGAAATAATGCACTGGAGATGAGATTTTTGAGTAGGCATCAAGGAGATACCACGGCTTCGAGTGGGCCACTACAGAGAGAGCACGCCTAAGAAAGGCAGCATAATTTATGAGTGTTCCGGGCAAAAGAGGGCTGTATGGATTTTCTTCAGGCATTGAATTAATGCGCCATATTAAAATGGTTTCACATTTAAGCTTGGCAGGGCTTTTGTACCTTTCTAGATTCGATGGGCTCCTTTGACAGTTCCTGGAGATTTCTGGAATTGAGGGTGCAGCCACCTCGCTGGAGGGGGGATGACCCTGGGGTTGTCCCCAGAGCATCTCCTCCTTCTCCTCCTCTTCCTCCCCTCAACAACCAGCTCGGGGACAGCAGAGAGCAGCTTGGATAGCAGAATAAGGGGGAGGACCATTCAGACAGCAGCGTGACGTTGGGAATATTAGCAGAAAAAGGATGTTAAGTGGGAGGTTTGATTTTCCATGTCTCCCGTGGAGCTGTGGGAAGGTTGCCCTGGTGCCAGGCTGCGGGCAGACCTGCTGGAAGCCGTGCCAAGCAGAGAGCTGCTGGCATTTGCTTTGCCACACCTTTAATGCCACAATGCTCTTCCGAGCAGCACCCCAGGGTGCAGGGCCATGGGGAGGGGACAGCCACCCCACCAGGGACCCCAACTGGCCACTGGCTGTGCCACCTCCCCACAGCAACCAGAAGGGTTTTTGCTGCTGCCTTCACGGCAGCAAATGGCATGTGTGCCCTGAAAATCCCTGTTATTCTGGGACCCTGGGTGATGCCAGCGGTGCCCATTACTGTTACTGTCAGAAGCTCAGGCAAGGCTGTTCCCAGCTCCCCTGAAGTGACTTTCTCCTCATGGTTTCAGCAGATGTTCCTGCTCCTTCGTCTTTTTTCCCTTCTTCTTTTTTTATTTTTTTATTATTTTTTTATTTTAGGGCAGGCAGGACTTTGTGAGTCGTTTCCTCCGGGGACATGGGCAGGTTTTAGTATTTGCGTTTCCAGTATTAGCATTTATTTGTATTTGTGTTTGTTTTTCACGGGCTTTTGAAAGCCTCAGGGAGCCATTTCTGGGGCCAAAATAATGCAAGTGCTGGTCTTCTCACAGTATTTCATTTCCTTGATGGTGGAAATGCTACGAGAAGAGCAGGTCTCATGTTATTTTGACCCCATAAATAGCTCCCAGAGGCCCCTTTCTTCCTTCTCCCACCCCCCCCCCCCCCCCCAAATCAAATATTTAGGTTTCTGCAAAGCCTGACTTCTCAACCCTGGTTATCTTGCTTCAGCAGAAGCAAATTGCAGTTATTACAAAATAGCCAGAGAGTCTATAAGGCCGAATGGGTTTTATATGATGCACAATTTGTTGGCTACTGTACAAGTTCATTAAAGTGTATCATAAGAGGTTGTTTTACTGGTACATTTAAGGAAGTTAATACATCTCGACAGTATATGCATGGGGGAATGCAGATACAATAACCCTCAGACATGCTGGGGCCAAGGCCATTCCTGGCGTAACTCCACCGGAGTAAACGGAATCTCGCCGGCCGGGCAGCCCTGTCCTGCTCTGCTGGCATGGTGCTGAGCCTTCATCCCGCTCTCCCGCTGCTCATCCCCATCTTTCCACAGGGGAGATGCTTTTTCCTTGTATTTTGTGGAGGTTTTTTTCAGTGAGAGTTCTCCCAGCAAGGAGGACATCGGTGGTCTGACTGCTTACGTGACATGTCTTATTTAGATCTGGGGAATATTTCACCTCCTTTCAGCTGTGTCTCGGGGCTGGGGTGGTGGCACCAACCTCTTCTGGTCCCCAACAGCTCCACGACACCACGGCGGCTTCTTCTGCACTTGTCAGGTCTGTCCCAGGGAATTAGCAGATTTGGAAGGGACCTCTAGACATCATCCAGTCCAACTCTCCTTCTAAAGCAGGGTTGCCCAGAGCACATCCCTCAGGATGGCATCCAGGTTAGGTCTTGAAGGTCTCCAGAGAAGGGGACTCCACACCCTCCCTGGGCAACCTCTGCCAGGGCTCCGACACCCTCAGCAAAGAAGTTTTTTCTCATATTCAAATGGAACTTCCTACGTTCCAGCTTGTGCCCATTGCCCCTCATCCTGTCTCTGGGAACCACTGAAAAGAGTCCATCCAGCTCCATCCTCAACAACCCCAAAACAGGAAAGGTCTCTCTGTGGCATGAAGCCATTCCTGGTTCTTGTCTGATTTTCCTATGGGAATGGCATTGATGTTCCTGGGCACATGGCTCTGCCATGCCCTGGTCTGCTAAAAAAGCTGAGGGGAAGAATATTAGTTTACATTGGACTATTTTTTAATTATTGTTATTATTATCGTTTTTATTAATGAAACAACTGGAAAAAAGAACAGACTAACTGGGGGGAGTGCAGGAAAACGTGCTGACTGTGGTCCTGAGGGTCACGTGTGGTGGGCAGGTGGTCCCTGGTGACCATGTAATGTCTAATTGCACATCTCGCGTGGCCCGGCCGCGCACAAGAGCCGGGCTGGGCGAGGGCAAGAGCCCAATTTCCTGAGCACAGCGGTGCTTTCTGCTGCAGCGGTCGGGAGTTTTTACAGTGCTTTCTTGGGTATCAAAATACATTGCTCGTCTGCCCTGGCTGTGTAATTAGTTCCAGAGCCAGCGGGTTTTGCAGTGCCGGGGCTGTTTGAGAGCTCCCGGGCTCGTTTGCCCACTGGAAAGTGTGCCTTTGCCATCTGCGGCACTTGGAGTGGCAGCTCGGATGCAGGAGCTCCCTCAATTTTTAGCCTTACCCCCTCCCAACCAAAATTGGGCTGGAAAGCTTCCCCGTGAGCTTTTGCATCTCTTTTACCCTCTCTTTTGTCCCTCCCCATTGCTAATTGAAGGAGTTTAGGTGCCTGACAGCAGGAAGGGGAGCGAGACAGGACCCCAGCCAGGTCCTGTGCCCACGACTTGGCCTCCCGTTATTTTATCCGTGCTTTTTTTCCCTGGCTGGCATCAGTCTCTGCAGTGCCACCCCCTGGCAGTCCCCCGCAGAGGTGACAAGTGCTGCCGGCCTGCAGAAATCCTCTAGACCCCCCCAGGAAAGCCACCCCGTGAGCCTGAATTTCCCAAAAATCTCATCCTGGCAGGGTGTGTGGTGCCACACATGTCACCCAAGGATGGGCAGGACACAGCATGGCCAAGGATAGACAGCTCTTAGCCCCAAGGGGCAGAAACAGCCACACAGGAGCCACCAGCCACAGGGACACGAGTGCTCCATCACTTTTCCTCTCTCCCTTCTTTTGCTACAGTCACTGAAAACACAACATTTGCCTGAAAATTGAGTGTAGCTTAAAAAGAGAGAGAGAAGTAGCCCCATGAGGTGTCCAGCAGCCCTGTGGGGAGTTCAGTAGCCCCGTGGGGAGTTTGGTAGCCCCATGAGGACTTCGGTAGCCCCATGAGGACTTCAGTAGCCCCATGAGGCATGAGTAGCCTCACAGCTCCATGAGTTCAGCAGCCCCATGAGGAGTTGAGTAGCCCTGTGAGGATTTCAGTAGCCCCATAGGGACTTCAGTAGCCCCATGAGGCATTCCGCAGCTCCATGTGTTTAGTAGCCCCATGAGGAGTTCAGTGGCCCTACGAGACCTTCAACAGCCCCATGAGAAGTTGAGTAGCCCCATGAGGAGTTCAGTAGCCCCATGTGCATTTCAGTAGCCCCATGAGGAGATTGGTAGTCCCTTCTACAGGAGTTTGGGGAGCTGTCTGGGGAGCCTCAGCCTGCCCAGCAGAGGCGATGGCTGCCCAGAGCTCTGACGTGGGACGTTTAACCGAAGCCAGCTGTGTGCGGAGGGAGATAAAAGCCCCAAATCAGACAGGATAAGCACAGTATTAGTGTGGGATACGCCGCTCGTTTCTGATTTAAATTGCTGTTTTTACTTCCTGAACTCATGGGAGAGTTAAGGATGTGAGGAAAATGAAGAGGGTTTAGACATGGACATTCCTTCACCAAATACTGGCAAGAAATAGTGATTAATACAGCTGAGGTCATTATCATTGCTGCTTAGAGGGTGACTGGTTTCCTGCCGATTTGTTTTTCATGTATCCTGGGCAGATTATCTCCATTGCAAGTTACCTCCACCATCAAGGATCAGATCCCCGAGCCCTCCTTTGCTAGAGGTGTAGCTCCTGCTTTGTCTGAGGATGTGGATGTGTCCGAGGATGCTTTTTTTTGGTTCAAGCCAAGAACTGACTCTCTGGTTTCGCCTTGTGCTTTGTGTATAGATACGCCCTTATCTCAGAGTCCTATAGCAGCAGGACTGTCATGGTGTTGACAAAAGGTTAAATATCCCAACGGGACACAGAGGTATAAATATAAATATAAATATAAAGCAGAGAGCAAAGCGGGCACCGCTCCTCCACCTCCTGCATCCGTGGTTTCTTTCCACTCCCATCCAAGCAAAATTCCAGCTGCAGGGACAGGAAAAACTGCCAGTCTGCTCCAGGGGTTTGCCCTGCAGGGATTTTCCTCTTCCCCCTTGGCCAGCAGAGGGAATTTGCCCAAATCTCCCTATCCCTGCCCCGTCCCCCTTTGGTGCAGGCTGTGCAGAAGCGGCTGAGAGATGTCACACTCAGGGCTGCACATCGGGACTGGCCAAAATGTTTCTTGGAGGCTGTCACTGCACGTCTGGCAGAGGATTCCTGCCCCATCCGTGATGCTCTGCCTAATCTCAGCGCTGCGTGCCGGCGCTGAGTGCCGGCCGGAGCCACGCTGCCCGGCCGCCCCGCTGCACGCTGCCACCCAGGCAACTCTTGGGTTCAAGTGGCTCGCCAAGAGGCCACGGTTAAGAAAGGATGCTCTGCACGCACAAAAAATCCTCCTGTCCCCAGATTAGGGAGCGATAAAGGCTTTTGGAGGTCAGCGAGGGAAGATGTCTGGATGTGCGTGACCCAGGAGAGGGAGAGCCCTGGTCAGGCCTGCTTGCTCTTTAGCTTTGAGGCACAGCTCAGGCATGTAGAACGGGGATATTTTCTGTTTGGCTGGGGAAAAAAAGCCGAGTTATTTATGTCTGTCTGTGCAGGATAAAAGGTTATGGAAAGTCCCTGGTATTCCCAAGGTAGAGAATCACTGCAGTTTTCACACTGCGGGTATGTGCTGCCGGTCACCGGTGCTGCTACCGCTCCCCCTTCCCCACCAGCTCAGCCGTGAGCATCCCTGCTACCGAATCCTGACATGTCACAAGCCAGCAGCCTCCTCCCAGGAAAGGGACCACTCTGCCAGGCAGCACTTAACATCTCCCTCCAGCTCTGCTTCGGCTTGGCAGAGAAGTAGGAGCAGGAGCTGGGATGCCTCTGGAGTGATTCCTCACCCTGGGAAAGGCGGATGAGGAAGAAACGCAGCATTAGAGCAGTGATAGACAAAACAGATCTGTCAGAAAAGCAGCTGTCTTGATGGCACCCTGGGTTTCTCTGGAATGCTAACCTGCTCTCTCCTCCCCTTGCAGAGCTTCAGCGAGAGGGAAGCATAGAGACTCTCAGTAACAGCTCCGGCTCCACCAGCGGCAGTATCCCACGCAACTTCGATGGCTACCGATCGCCCCTCCCGACTAACGAGAACCAGCCCCTCAGCCTTTTCCCCACGGGATTCCCTTAAATTAGCCAAAACATCCAAGGAGAGATCCAGCCAGGGTAAGGAGCCACAATCCCCACGTGTCCATCACCTGCCACTTGGCCGCTGTGCTGGATGGTTCTCCTGACCCTGATAAATATTGACGGCTCTTAAACCTTCCTGAAACATACTCACAAAACCTTGACTTTGTGTTCCTGTGCAATATGAAGAGACTCCGTCTTCAATCCCGATAGCTCTGCGGCTTCTCTGTTCTTTTTTGGCTGTGTTCAGGAAGAGCTTGGTTGAGGAGAAATCTTTCTAAGCCATTTTTGGTCAAGCACATGGTTTCACAACCGTTCTCTGCTGTTTTTTCATGTCGAGAGGTGAAGGGGATTCTCCGTAACTCAGAGGAGCTCTCACCGTTCTGCAAAAGTGCCCGAGCATTAATGAATGAACTGGAGAGACTGGAAACTGGAGGACTTTCTGTGGACAGGGTTGATAATGTTATTCCTTCCTTGTTGCATCTCCTTGCTGCCCCTCCTTCCCCCCCACTGATGCTCATCAATGCCAGGAGTATTACAAATGCAAATGTTTCTTTTTGTTCTTGGGAAGAATTATCTCTATTGCTCCAGTTTTTCTTCTAGTCATGTATTTTAGAAATGTACTTAATTGACTAACTGCAGTCACAGATTTCTCATATTTGGTTATAAAACTTGTTCATTGGAACTCAGATATCTGTCCAGAAATGCATGTGTCATTGAATAAATCTAAGTTAAACAAAAAACTGCTTTAATGGCAACGTTCATGGAGTGTTCCTGGGCTGGCTGTGGGCTTCGTGTATCTTCCTGGACCAGACTGTGTGTGTATTTACTAACTTGAGGGCTCTAATTAAAGCCATCAGTGGATGTCATGCAGCCAGTAGGGCTTGGTTTTGCGTCCCTGCTTTCTCATTCCTATCTGCAAGGGCAGGATTTTCCAAAAATGAGAGATACAGGTAGTATACCTCACACCCACCTCTGAAAATCCATACC
Organism: Thinocorus orbignyianus; assembly: GCA_013400375.1. Taxonomy (NCBI): domain Eukaryota; kingdom Metazoa; phylum Chordata; class Aves; order Ciconiiformes; family Thinocoridae; genus Thinocorus; species Thinocorus orbignyianus. Next base: position 449,852 of record VXBW01000928.1, read on the forward strand.
TGTCTCTGTTCAGGTGTCTGACCCCTGGTTCTTGTGTTGATGGGAGGGCCCTGCTGCTTCATCCCACTGATTTTGGTGGGATTGGGGAGCAGAGGCACCCACCTACCTCTGTTGTGCTATAGGATCCCATATAAGAGGCAGCCTGAGCCTATAGACCCCACCAACCACGCAGTGCATAACTCTGCTGATAAAATAGTCGTGGGCTCACACGTAGTAACCACATAAATTCCTCTATCTCGGCCAACTTGTGTCGAGAAGCAGAGAGTGAGATGGGACTGTCAGCTTATGAAATTTCCTTCCCTCTACTTGTTTTTAATAGAAGCTGTTTGAGTCATGGCGATGAGAGGAAACTATCTAAACCCACAAATCTTTTTTGCTCCCTTATAGCTTAAACCAGCCACACCAAGTGGTGCAGAACCGACCACCCTCTTCCTACTCCATCCCCAAATACCAAATTCAGTCTTGGGCTTGATTTTTGTTGTTGCTTTTAACTGTAATGCCACAACTGGGATCTCAGAAGCTTTTTTTTTTTTTTCCCCTTCTCTCTTCAGGCTTGGAAACCACTAATAAAAACTGAGAGTCTGCAGCAATAATTTCAGTTTCTTGCTTGGTTTGCAGGCAGTCCTTTCTTAAGGAAAAAAAAAACCTTCCTTGGGATGAAATCAGAGGAGAGTTTGCTCGTAAGTACTGGCAGCTCGGCCCCGCTGGCTATATCTGCTGTAATGCTATGTTTCTTTTATGTCTGTAAACTAATGGCTTGAAATAAGGGGCTGAGGGTAGTGCTGGCACTGGGGACAAATGGGACCGCAGGGTCAAGTCAGTCCACACCAGTCAGGATTTTTAACACAGTTCAAGCCAAGGTCAGCTCCAAAAGTTCAAACAAAATCCAGATTAACACATACAGAAGGGATTGTGTTGTCACCGTGATGCTTGTTTCCTTTCAGGCTTTCCAAAGAGCGGCCAGAAGGGACAAAGTTCTTGCAGAGGAAGGCGACTGCTCTTCTCCCTCCTGCCCCGGACAGTTTGGCTGCTGGTTCTTACTGAACACACAAAGTAGGATAGCTCATAACAGAGTGGTGTCATTGGAAATGTATTTGTTGTTGGCAGGCATTAAATCACTTTTTATAAGTGCTGCAATACGGCCATGTGGAAATTCCCAGTCTGCAAGAAGCTCCTTTGAATCAGGATGTTTTGTTTAAAGGAGGGAGGAGGTGGGGGGGGGAAAAACCCTACAAACTGGGGCTGTACCAAAATATTTTCAGTCTGGTTCATTGAAAAGAATGTCCTAAATTCCCTGCTGTTGATAGCCCCGTAGCCAAACTGTTAAGAAAGCCTAGAGTTTACAAAAAGAAGAAGGAGGAAAAAAGAAAAAAAAGGCACTGCTGTGCTATGAGGTGGCTAATTTAACTTTAATTCGATACTTTCACAGATGACCCAGCAGAAAAACCACCGAGTTCCAGCTCTTCAGTGAGGCAGTGAAAGCTGAGAGTGTTGCAATGAGAACTCCGCGGGGTCTGATTCAACAATAACTCTATAGGGTGGGATTTAACAATAACTCCATAGTGTCTTGATTCAACCATAATTCTATAGGGGTGTGAGTCAACAATAACTCCATAGGGTGGGATCCTACACGTCCCTGTGGTGTGTGCCTCCCTCTCAGTGCACCCAGGGACCCTGCTTTTGGGAAACACACGAAAAAAACCACCCATTTCAACTGGGTGCCACGTGCTTTCCTCCAACACCACCTTTATCTCAGCAGCGATGCTCTTTTCAGGTACCAGGAGAGAACATTGCTGCTCACTGATGGTGTCTAGAAGCTGCCCCTGAGGGTGCTTTGCCCCCGACTTTAACATTTTCAATCACAGGGACCTGATCCAAACCCCACTGGAAGCAAAACCAGCCAGAGGCTCGTGGTCTTCGCAGGATTTGGGACCAGTGTCCCCCACCGTTGTGGAAATAACCCAGGTGAGTTTCTGAAACATTGGATTTTTTTTGCAGACGCAGGCAGCCCAGCCAAAAATGTTGTGCCATGATATAAACCACTGGCTCGAAAAGAGCCCAAAAGACACGCTGGACTTGCAGGTTTTTAAACTGTTTCCAGTAGTAGTAAGCAGTGGCCTCCTGCTGAGTTCAAAAGGCAAAACGTCTCATTTAAAGCGGGGCAGACTGTATATCACTCTGTGCATAAAGTGGAGCTCTTCTATTAAAAGTTGAGTTCAGATTTCATGAATTAACGTGAAATACTGCTTTCTTACCCTACCCTGGTTTCTGTAATAAACACACGCATGTAGCGTGCTTAAATCACGGGAGGGGGATGTTTTGCTGTTTGAAAAGAAGTGGAAAGTCAAAGGTTCTCCAAATGTGACAGCCTGAAGTTCAAATGAAATCACGTCTCGGGGCCAGCCCATGGCAGGGCTGGTGTTTCCCAGGGCTTGGCAGGACATGTGGGGCTCAGGCTGCATTTTCTGGTGAAGTTCAGCCCTGGTGAGACCTGATGAGACATGGTCCTCTGCCAACAAACCCCATCCCTCTGCCCATCTCCATCAGCTTCTGGTGGTCCCATCCCAAGCAGCCTCAGCGAATCATAGAATCATAGAATGGTCAAAGTTGGAAGGGACCTTAAAGATCATCCAGTTCCAACCCCCCTGCCATGGCCAGGGACACCTCTCCCTAGAGCAGGTTGCTCCAAGCCCCATCCAGCCTGGCCTTAAACACTTCCAGGGATGGGGTATCAACAACTTCCCTGGGCAACCTGTTCCAGTGCCTCACCACCCGAAGTTTGCTGGTGATGAGGCTTGGAGGGGAACCAACCCAGGGCCAAGATCTCCATCCTCCTTCCTCACCAGAGAGCCCGGAGAAGGTTTTTCCTGCAGAGTGAAGCTCTGAAATTCCTGAACACCACTCCTCCTCCTCTCTGTGCTCCCTCTGAGCACGGGGGTGAACGCAGGGTGCTTTCACCCCGGCTCCCTTGGTAATTTTTTGAGGCTCCAAACTGCATCCGCGCCGCTTCTCTACGTTTGTATTTTCTCACTTCTCTGCTCTGGCTTGTTGCTGTGCAGGGTAGGAAAGTTTGCGCCATTTCCTGTTGTCTTTCCCTTATGCTCCTGAGATATTGTAAAAATGTTCGGTATCCTCCAGTAGGTTGTAATCACTTCACCCTAATGTTTCACAGCTGCTAAGTGTAACTTTAAACCCGACCATTTGAGTGCTTACAATTAGCGAGTCAATGGAGCTGAGATCGGGGCTTTGTGATTGCAAAAAAAGAAAAAAAAAGAGAAAATGAAACTTTTTTTTTTACTTTTTTTTCCTCTCCCCTGATTTTTAATTGGATAAAGCGGGAACAAAAGTTGTGGAGATGAGGGTTTAGGGGGTTTTTTTAATGCAATAAATGAGTAGTGGCTTATGTGCTAGGAAAAAAATATAATAAAATAATAATAATAATTTAATCCACTGCTTGGCCTGTTTCACAGATGGAAAAGGCACAGGGACAAGGATGTGTCTGCGGCGGCAGCGCCTCCATCCTGGGGACTGCATGAAACCCCTCTCAGAGCTCCCTGCTTTGCCCTGGAAGGAGTGGAGCTGGTGAGAGCAGAATTATCTTGGGACAAGATGCTCCAGCTGTGCCCCTCCTCTGCCCTGCCCAGGACCTGCTTCCCGTTGCCCTGGCATCCCACTCTGGCTCTGCTGGAAAACTGCTTGGCTGCCCCAGCGCTGGATGGGTTTCCACCCTTGGGTTTTTGTCTCCCGTCGTGCCTTCAGCCCCCTGCTTTAGGGAGGAGGTTCTGGGAGATGCTGGGAAGAGGGGACATCTGCATGGCTTGACCAGAAAAAGCCACAAGTCGGGCCAAATCAGGGTAAGTGAAGCAGATGAAGAGAGGTCGTGCTGATGCCTCTGGAGAGGGGTCCCTGCACTGTCCCACGTTGCAGGGTGCAGGCAGGACCCCAGAGGTGGTGGCCACGTCCCCAAAGGGACAAAGCAGCCAAAGTGAGGGGCAAAGCAGCCAGCACGTGTGCAGGGACATGTGGGGACTGGGGTGATGCAAACATGTCCTAAACCCTTCATGAAACAGCACAGGGGGCATTTAATCCCATGCTGTTCCTTAACATTAATTGCATACAAGTGTAAACTGAGGCTCGTGGCAAAGAGTCCTCCCGGCCCAACAAGGTAAAAACTCCTTTGGCTGATGTGAGTGGGTTCATTCCTGCTCCCAGCTCCCGCACGTGTTGGGAACAGGGTCCAGTTACAGCAGAAAATGCCTTTACCCTGGTGAAAGCAAAGGGCAGGACACAGCGGGGGGACAAGTCACCAGCTCCGGAGCAAGGTCAGTGCCTCTCTCATCCCATTCCATGCCTGCCCAGACCCTCATTCCTCCAGCTCCATCCCTCTGCAGGGTCAGCGCTGGAGCTGGTGGTCCCCGCTGCAGGATACAGCCTGGGGGACGTGCCACATGTCACCCCCAGCCCTCAGGACACACAGCCATTCCTGGCTGTGCCTGGGCATTGATACTGTCCCATCAATTGCCACCTTGTCCCTCGCCGGGCTGGGCTGTAATCTGAAGCTGTGCATCTGTCAGTGAGGTCCCAGGCTGAATTTCTGCCTTTGTTGGGAATTTCTGCCGCGAGTAATTACACTGGAACCCTGATGGCCTCTGGCAGGTCTCGGGCAGGAGTGTCATCCGAGTGGGACAAGGTAAACTGGCTGTGTGTGGCTCGTGTGTGCCGTGCACCAGCACTGTTCCTCCAGCCACAGAGCTCCTGCCTGATCTGTCCTGCACCCGGGAGCATCCTCTGGCCACGGCAAAGGTCCCCTGAGCCGAGTCCTGCAGGGCTCCCACCTGTTTCTGGGAACTGGAGGTGCTCAGCAATTCCCAGCTTTGTAGGATGGCTCCATCCCCAACAGGTTCATCTCCCAGCAGCTCTGGCTGGGGGCTATGGCAGGAGTGTGACCTGTCCCCTCTGCCTCTTTCTCCCCATGGAATTTGGTTTTGTCACATCCCCAGGGATGGGCACGGCGCAGCTCCCTAGCAGCCCTTCCTCCCCGGGAAGCAGCACTCCTGCCACCTGACCATAAATACTAATTAATAGCAAAGCCCTGGTCTAGATCAAGGAGGAGGCTCTGAATTTTCTTGGAAACTTTTGCCATCTGAAAGGTATCTGAAGTATTCTCTAGCAGTCGGCCTATCAGTGGGTCAATTATACAGTGAGCAGTCATACGAAGTTAATTTCTAATTTAATACAATGTTAAAAGGTTGTCAGGTTAAAATCTAATCTCTAAACAAGACATGAAACGTCTCTTTAAACCGAGTGTCGTGAACTGGTCCTGGCTCAAACCACAGGCTGCTGCTTCTTTTATAGGATCTAATTACTTCCCAGGTCCGGGGAGACCTGAGAGCAGCCTTCCAGGATCTGAAGGGAGCTCCAGGAGAGCTGGGGAGGGACTCTTTGTCAGGAAGTCTAGTGACAGGACGAGGGATAATGGTTTTAAATTGGAAGAGGGGAGATTTAGATGAGATATTAGGAAGAAGTTCTTTCCTGTGAGGGTGGTGAGGCACTGGAACAGGTTGCCCAGAGAAGCTGTGGCTGCCCCATCCCTGGAAGTGTTCGAGGCCAGGCTGGATGGGGCTTGGAGCAACCTGCTCTAGGGAGAGGTGTCTCTGCCCAGGGCAGGGGGGTTGGAACTGGATGATCTTTAAGGTCCCTTCCAACTCTGACCATTCTATGATTCTATTATTATTTAGAAAAAACCCACCTTTGCAGGGCTTCGCAGGTGTAGAGGAGAGCTCAGGCATGACAACACCTTACCCAAACTTTTGGAGGCAGTGAGATTCCTCCTGGAAAAGAAACCCACAAGATTTCAAAGGCGACTCCACAATCTACCGCGGGGTGACACAGTGGTGTTTCTGGTTTGAGCCTGCCAAGGGCAGCCCTGATCCTGCCCACCTCCCACCAGGAGCAGGAGTCGCGTGGTCCGGGTGGGACAATGGCATCACTCCCACATGACGGCTGGACTTTCCCCTTTCGACAGCAAAAGGAGCAAAATTCAATGTACCTCCAGAGGTGGCTGCACTGTGGGCACCCCCCGTGTGGGAGGAGAGGCAGCAGAGTGTGCCTGCTGCCCCCCTGCCTGTCCCTCCCGTGGAGGGGCACGGGGCTGGTTCTTTGTCACAGGCTGCAGGTGCTGCCTCTGGTTTTTCTGCTCGGATGAAGCCGCTGGTCAGAACGTTGCTCATAACCTTCAGCCCTCAGCGAAACCTTGCCAAAGTCCTTTCCAACAAGCGCACTCGCCCATCATTTCCCACCCCAGGACTGTCGGGCACGTTGCAGGGGTTGGTGAAACACGGTGCCAGCGAGCCCTCCTCACCTGGGGACACAGGGACACTTGGGTTCCATCCAAAACACACCAGGAGAACCCCCGTCCCTTCAAGCTGGAGGTGTGTTTAAGTCAAGACCCTATTTATTCTTCCACCATCCTGCTGCCCGCGGCATGGAGCCCCACGAGGTGGCACTTCTCTGGAGGGATGGGGTGGGATGGGATTAGTGCCCAGCTGGCACCGGCCTTTTGTTACTGTCCTATGATAATATTCATAGAATCATAGAATGGTCAGAGTTGGAAGGGACCTTCAAGATCATACAGTTCCAACCCCCCTGCCCTGGGCAGGAACACCTCTCCCTAGAGCAGGTTGCTCCAAGCCCCATCCAACATGGCCTTAAACACTTCCAGGGATGGGGCATCAACAACTTCCCTGCGCAACCTGTTCCAGTGCCTCACCACCCTCACAGCAAAGAATTTCTTCCCAATGTCTAATCTAAATCTCCCCTCTTCCAATTTAAAACCATTACCCCTTGTCCTCTCACTCCACTCCCTGACCAAGAGTCCCTCTCCAGCTCTCCTGGAGCTCCCTTCAGATCCTGGAAGGCTGCTCTAAGGTCTCGCCGGAGCCTTCTCTTCTCCAGGCTGAACAGCCCCAGCTCCCTCAGCCTATCTTCGTAGGAGAGGTGCTCCATCCCTCTAATCATCTTGGTGGCCCTCCACAGATGCAGGGTTATGTAATACCGGTGCTAAAACAGAGGGAGGAGGTGATGTGCTGGTCCAACCTGTCCCGTGAAGCCACGAGGGATGCGTGGGCTCTTCTGTGACCCCTCTGCTGGCCAGGACTCCTTCCCTTCCCTGGTTTTTCTGGTAAATTCTGCTGCTCTTTGTAATTGAGAAAAGCTGCTGCTGAACATCTGGGGCAGGCAGTGTCCTCTCCGAGCCGGCTGCCGGGGTTGTTAGTGCTTGCTCTGCCGGTGCTTTGATGTGCTGGTGATTCACGGGGCTTGGCCGGGGGCCGCCCCACAGATGCTGCCTCTGGGTGGTTCAGTGGGTCCCAGAGGTGGGACAGCACCCACCACATCTGTGCAAACAGCAGCCCCTGCTTGAAACACCCCCCATCCCTCCTCAGCGGGGCTCAGGAGGTCACCTCTCCTGCTTCCGTCTGCAGAAGAAGATACCCGGAGGCATCCGAGGAGGTTGGCTCAGGTGGTTCCCTCCATCCCACCACCAGGCGAAGGGTGGAGGGATGGTGATGCCAGTGCTCCAGAGGGCACGGTAGACACCTCACCAGCGGGAAGAAGTATCCAAGCAGAGGGAGCAGAAGAGCCCTAGGCCTGGTGGCTTTGCTCTGCGGGCACAACGTGGCCCGGGGAGAGCAATCTGTGGCCTTAATCCCGGCGTGTCCTGCGCGCTCTCAAATCCCCTTCACTTCAATGAGTGCTTGGAGTGTCAGACCCGCGCCGGGCGAGACGGCGCGCGGGGCCGGCGGGGAGGATTTGCTCAAGAGGCACTGTTTTTAAGGTGAGATTTGAAGGATGGAAGACAGATGGCAACCGGGGAGAGAACAAACGGATCAAGTGAAGGGTTTGTTTTCAGCGTGGAGGGGGGGAAAAAACGCAGGAGGGAATTACTGCCGGCTACAAAACGGGGGCTATTAATACCTGCAGCATCTCCAGCTTTGCACTTAGACCAGGATCCTCACCGGGCGCCCAAAGCGGGGGCAGACACCGGCCCCTTGGCCATGCCAGAGTGTGTTTTTGTCTGCTGAGATGCATTGATCCCAGCATAGGGCTGAGTGTACCCAGACAAAGCCGGGAGAGGGGTTATTAGCCCGGCTGGCGGCCCTGCCATTGTCCCCACTATCTTTTCTTCCCTTTCAGCCTCCCTCCCCGTGGCCCAGGTCTCAAAAACCATGTGTCAAGAGATTAGTGACCTGCTCGAAGGGCAATTGCTTGCTTTGTGCCGGCAGGCCGGCGTCGGGGCCGTTATTTACTTGTTATTTGGTGCTGCCTCCGTTGAGGTATCCATGGAAAACACGCCTGGAGAGCAATCTCGCCGGCACTGCCAAGCCCATCTTCTCTGCAAGGAGATGGGAGAAGAGGCACTCCAGGGTGGTGGGTTTCAGCATCCCCACTGCGTGCCCCTACTGACACCCCCCAAGTCCCCTAGGGTTGTCGGTGCAAGATCCCTGCACCTCCAGGGAAGCGAGGAAAAAGCTGGGAAGTGATACTGGAGCCAGGGATATGGCAAGGTGTTGCCCCACAGCAGTTTGAATTTGCAGAATTGTTTTAAAAATTAAAATCTGGGAAAAGTCCATCCCATCTGCAGAGCCCTGCTTCACCTTCCCGTGTGTCTGGCAGAGAGAACCTTGGAGGGACACTGGACTTTTGAGGAAAAGTGAGTAAAACTGATGAGAGTTGGCCCTTTTATGCAGAGCTTGGTGTGTGTCAAATTTATTTGGGATGAAACATCCGCAAAACGGGCAGGTGTGATAAGAAAGCATATTCCTGCCCATGATGTGTTCTCCCTGGTTTTAATTTCTCCGCAGTGAAATGCCCTCTCCTATAAACACGAGGTGGTGATTTTTCTGCTCTCCAGAAAGTCAAACCTAGACCCAACCACAACTCACATGACGTGGGAACGGCAGCATCAGATCCTGCTTTAGATTCGGTTTCAAACATGTTCCCAGATCCCATCTGGAGCAGCCAGGCTGAGGTGTGAGCCCTGAGCAGCTCCGTGCACCCGGGGGTCTTTCACTCGCCCCTCGACACTGGAACTTCTGCCAAACTCCTGACCCCAAACAGGGAGAAAGAGCTATCTGGAAGCAGAGGGGACAAGGGACGTCCATGGGGCTGGGGGCTGCCCTGTGCCTTCCTCCTTCCCAGGGACAACCAGGGGGATTGCATCCACCAGGAACAGCTTGAAAATTAAAGGAAGGAAAGAGAGAAACCAGGGATGGGGACAGGAACCAGCCCTCGGGGTCTCCTTCGGGGTTTTGCTGCCCGGGCATTGACAGGGTCCTCGCTTGGAGGGAGATTTTTAAGGAGGGGCAGCGGGGTCCACCCCCGCGGAGGTTGCGCCGGGTGCGGAAACCACCCTTGATTTTTTTTTCCTTTCCCCAAATCACTGCCGCCGCCCCCCCGGCCTGTCCCGTTCCCGGCGTTTCATCCCGAAACG
>VXBW01000928.1:475856-487814 GCA_013400375.1 Thinocorus orbignyianus
CCCCAAAGGCTCCCTGAAGGAGTCCCTCAACGAACTACAAAACATCCAGAGACTGGTGAGCGGGTTGGAGAGCCAGAGGGAGCTGTCACCCGGCAGGGAGTCCCCCAAGTGACCGACGGGGCGGGCAGCNGCTGGGGGGAGGCTGGAGCAAAGGAATGGAGCCCCTCCGACCAAGTGGACCCACCGCCCCAGAGCCAGGAGCGAGAGGTTGGGAGCGCCGGGCTCGCCCGCCTCCCCATCACCCCCGGCTGTGGGGCTGGGAGAGGTTCCTCTGGCTCCAGGGCGGCCGCGGAAGCCCCCCCGGCCCCTCCACTCCCTCCGCTCCGGGCACTGGGCAGCTCCCCGGGGTGGGGACGGGACGGGACACAAGGAGCCGGCGCAGAGGGACCCGATGGACGGGGCGGCCTCTACCCCCTGTCTCCCGGGGAGGTGAGCAGGGCCGAAACCTCATCTGTGCAAGGGAAGGAAAAAAATTAATTAAAAAGGAATAGAAAAAAAAAAAAAAAAAGAAACAGGAAACGAAATATGGGAAACGAACCGTCTCGGCAGCCGCCGCCACGCCGAGCTGGTACGGCGGGGGGAGCCCCGCGGGTACCCGGGCAGATATTTATGAAATAAATGGTAATTTGTGTAAATAAGCTATAAGGATCCCAGAATATGCAAATTGGTATTAATTTATTCAGAGTTGTACATTGGTGTGTACATAATATTTAGAGTTTAACTCATCGCATTTAAGTTTTTTTGTTTTTTGTTTTTTTTTTTGTTTTTTTTTTTTCATTTTACATGAACATATATATTGTAAATGAAAACTATTTAGCTCTTTGTGATTGAAGGAGATATCGGTTTCTTTAACTGTGTTTTAAAATATTGTTTATCCCGCCTGTTCTCTAGGACAATCATGTGCCACCGGTAAAACAATTTTGGGAGTCATTGAAACTAAGCGTTCAATTCTCTAACGGACTTTTGCAAGGAAAAAAAAAATATAAATCAAAACCATAACTAAAATATCGCTACAGTGCGGGGTATAGAGAATGCAGGAATAAACCTCAGGTTTTTATTTTTCACTCCAGAACAAAAAAAAAAGAAGTATAATAAATTTAAATATCACAGGACTGTGCTCTATATTTGTTTTAAAATAAAAAAGATACATGATTTGCAACGTGCTGGTTACTCGGGTATCTGTCTGTTCAGTTTTGATGAATTCTCACATCTTTCAATAAAAAAGAAAATCTACTCGGAGAAATCCTGCCGGCTCCCGCCTGTTTCATTCCCGCGGCCGCCCCGCCCCGTCGGGGTCGCCGCTCCTCCGCAGGTGCGCAGCGCTACGGGTGCGGGAACACCCAGGCGAGGGCTCGCTTCCCCGCGACGGCGGAAGGGACCGCGCATCCCCGGCGCCTTCCTCCGCCCCAGCGCAGGCTGCCAGCTCCCGAGTTTGAGGGAGAAAGATGAAAATGCCCCGAGATGCGCGGCCACCCGCCCGGCGGAGCGCTCCGCAGAGACTCCCGGGGCCGCGGAACATCCGCCGGCTCGGCCCGTCGGGGGATTTCTGCCTTCAGAGCTTTTTCCTGTCTCATAAGCCGAGGACGACTTGGGGTGGGGGATTTCGGCGCAGGTACACAGGGTGGGGCACGGAGGCTTCCGCGACTGCGCTGGTGGGCGCGCAGGAGGATTCCCCAGGTGTAGCGGGGAGGATGCGGCGCCGGGACCTTCTGCAGGTGCGGGTCTGCCCGCACCGTCCTCAGGGCGCTCGGGGATGCCCTCTGGTGCCCCCCACCCCCCCGTGGGGTGCAGAGCAGGGGCACGGCGGTACCGTGGCGCTGTGCTGCGGAAGGTGAGCACCGGTACCGGCGGCGACGGACGGGAGACGCTCGGGTACATCGGTACCGGCGGGGACCAGGGGGTGTGAGGGTCACACCGGCTCCAGTGGGGGAGGGATGACCCAGCCGTCGGGGATGAGGAAGGAGTGACCCGGGCACGCCGGTGCCGTCGGGGCTGGGGTTGCAGGTCCCCACGCCTCCCTCCCCCGCCCCAACCGCTCGGGGCGTTGCGGGGCGCTGCCGAGGAGGACGCAAACAGCCCTTTTCTTCACCAATTACCCTTCTCCCGTTCCGAGGAAGATTTATGAGCCCAATTGCGGGGCGGGGGGCTCGGGGGCGCGTCCCCCTTCGGGCGCGGAGGCGCAGCGCCGGGCACAGGGCGCCCTCTGCTGGTGCCGCAGAGCACCCGCCGCCTCCCGGCCCCGACGGGTCGGGTCGGGAACGGTGGCGGCTCCTCCCCGCCTTCCCTCAGACCCCCTCCCCAGAGCTCCTGGGGGGCTGCAGGTAGGAAAAGGGCCACGGACAAGCTCTCCTCCCCGTCGTGGAAGCCTCTGAGATGCTGGGGAGGGTTCCCCGACGGAGGGAGAGGAGCCACCAAGAGGAATGGGGCCCTTTTCCGCCAGTGAGGGGGACACCGGCAGGGTGGGAACCTCTCCCACAGGAGGAGGGAAGTGTAGTTACTAAAATTAGGCTTGCAGGATTACTTCCGAATAAACATCACTCAGGATGAGTAACAATTTAATGGGCTCTATTTTTAGTAGAGGGGGAGTACGGCGTGTGCTGGTGTGGGGGCTCCCCTGGCCCTTCCCATCCTGTTTCTGAACGTGCTGGGTTTAGGCTAAGCTGGTCAGGGTGAGCTTGGGGGGGAGATGGTGACAGTGCGTGGTATGCCATGCCCAGCCTGCTTGAAGGGACAGTGAAGGTTTAAGTGTCACATCCTCCTCTGGGGCTGCCAGCTGGGACATCCCAACCTGCCCGATGTTCCCTGTGGAGTGTGGGTTCATGACAGCGACCTCCAGGGATGGTGCCTCAAGGAAGGGAGCTGGACCTGGCCCCACCAGCCAGGGGGTGTGGGGCAGTGGGGTATTTTGGCAGGAGCTGAGCTACTCCAGGCGCCCAGCGTGGCCAAGCCCAGGCTCTGAGAAGCCCTATTCAAACAGTGAGATGAGCAGCTACTGGTTAGTCACGCACTGCACTGGGATTATTTTCCTTGGCTAGGAAAAGGCACTGGGAGGCCCCAGTGGGGTATCCCCTCCAAGCCCTGCCACTCTGCACCCCACAAAACTTGGCTCAGCTGAACCATGTGCTGAGGTCACTGTCGGTTCATGAAAATAAAGCACTGGGAGTTCCAGTGCCCCCCATTTTGCAGAAGGTGTTTAACCAGCAGGGAGCATCGGTGGTGTCTCACCAACATTGTGAGATTCCAAGGATTTCACTAATGTTAGTGGTGGCTTTTGGGTTTCTTCAGCTAAACACACAAGGTGCTTGGCTAGGCATGAAAATTTGCATTCCTGCCCTGAGAGTTTTGTGGGCCTAGTGGACAAACCTTGGCTAACTTGGCCACCAAGCCACCATGCAGCGTGGTGGCACTGCTGGAGATGCTCCACAGGCAGGTGCTTGTGAGCAGGAACATGGGCTTATGCCAGAGCATCTCACAGCCCCACAACAGAGAAACACCACTGCTGCTCCCATCCCCACCATGGCTTCGTGGGACAAGTTGTCCCTCATCCAGGTTTCAGGGCTGCACTGCTGGCTCCTGTTTTTGGGGGTGTGTGTTATCCAAGTGCTAATGCACGGTCCCTGAGCAGGTCAGGTCACTGAGGCATGGCAGAAGAAGGAAGGGAGGTAGGTGGTGGCACCTCGCTGGATGTGCTTAGTCCCCAACCGCTGGGGAGGGTGGGAAAATACAGCTTTTTGTCACTGCTGTGTGGGATTTATAGGAACTCACCACTGCACACCCCAGGGGAAACCCAGGAGTGGCACCTTGAAGGTGCTCACCCTAAGAACGATGCCGTGAAGCTGAACATACCACCGTGCAAGGGGTCCTGCCCTGCACCAGGAGCTCCCCAGCCCTGGGAGGCTCCCAGGGTTCATGGGTGCCACTCGTGGGCAAGACATGGACCTGTTGGAGTAGGTCCAGAGGAGGTCACAAAAATAAGCAGAGGGCTGGAGCCCTCTGCTGTGAGGACAGGCTGAGAGAGATGGGGTTGTTCAGCCTGGAGAAGGCTCTGGGGAGACATTATAACCCCTTCCAGTCCCTAAAGGGGTTACAGAAAAGCTGGGGAGGGACTCCTGGTGAGGGATTAGAGTAATAGGACAAGGTGCCATGATTTTAAACTAAAAGAGGGGAGATTTAGATGAGATGTAAGGAAGAAATGTTTTACACTGAGAGCAGTGGCCCAGGTTGTCCAGAGAGGATACTCCATCCCTGGAAACATTCTAGGTCAGGCTGGATGGGGCTTTGAACAACTTGCTCTAGCTGAAAGTGTTCCTCTTATGGCAGGGGTGGGTTGGACTTCGACGGCTTTTAAAGATACTTTCCAACCCGAACCGTTCTGTGCCAACAACGAGCGTTTGCCAACCCCGGCTGCGCGACTACGGGGTGCGGCCGTCGGGGAAAGGGACCTCCCCCCAAGGGGAAGGGGACCCCCGGCCCGTGGGCAGCGGGGTGGGCAGCGGAGTGGGCAGCAGCTCTTTGTGCNAGCCCCAATTACCCGCGGGGCCGCCGCTCTGTCTGCCGCCCCCGATCGCGGATCAATAGACAAAAGGCAGCGCCGGGAACTTCTCCCTTCCCCCTCGCCCCTCCATGTTCCCCCCTATCCCCATCCCCTCAACCGGGCATCCCTCAGTGCTGCGCAACCGCGCAAAGCACCTGCGCGCTCGGGGGCGGGATGCGCAGCCGCGGTGGCGGCTCCGCACCTGCGGCCGCAGGTGATTTAGGGGAGGGCACGCATTTTTGCACTCGTTGCTGCCCGTGGGTCGCTGTGGGGCTGTTGTGGCCTCCTCCCTCTCGCCCCATTAGTGGGACCGAGCCCTGACGGGGCGCTCTCGGAGCTCCGCTGTGGAGTTACAGCCTGCTCGGGTGAGCATCCCCTGGTTGCTCCAGGGTTTTTCCCCTCACCCCGAGGAAGACCCAGAGCCTTTGCCCGGGTCCTTCCTGTGGGCACCGGCTTCTCAAAGGTCTCTTCACCCCCTCCTCTAGTCGGTTCTGACCCATTAATTCCGCGGTGGTGCAGTTTTGTCCCCGGGTTGAGGGTGAAGGAAGGATGGAGCAGCCGTCTAGGCTGTTCCCAGAACTCTTTGATCTGTGCGGGCGTCTGAGGGGGGTGGGGGTTAAAATCCTTATCAGGGGAAAAAAGCAGCTGTTTATTTTGATGTAAAGACTGGTTCTTAGCTGCCGGCACCGTTTGCTCAGTCTTTGCTCCAAGGCAGGGTGGGAAAGGGGAGTCTCTGGGTTTATTCCGGTTGTTTACAGCGGTGGGTGACGGCGAGGGAGAGCCGAGCCCTTTCCCAGACCTTCCCCGGAGCCTCTCCGGGAAGGGAGGAGCCGCTGCCGCGCCCCGGTGGGTCTCTGCTGGGGACATCCGACGGGACGGGCCACCTAGCTGTCCCCCTCCACTTCTCTCCCCTGTGTGTGTGTGAAACCTCTTCATTCTCCCACTCCGAAGGGGAGCGGGGGCTGCGGGATCGCTTTGCTGGGGAGTCGCAGGGAAAAAAAAAAAAAACCACAAGAAAACCCCCACAAAAATAAAAAACCCAAACCAAACCCAAGTAATTAACGGGATTTTTCTTTCCCGGGATGTGCCTCGTCTCTGGCCGCCAGGTGTCGCGGTCGCGCCGCACAGCGGGGGCGGCCCCGACGGGGCGGGCGGGCGGTGGTGGGAGCTCCTCGGAGGGTTCTCCTCTCCCGTACAGGCAGAGCAGCCTGTAACGGCAGCACTACTGGTCACTCCGGGGGTTTTGGCTTCCCACAGCCCGCGGGGGTGAGGGATCTGCGGTTGAAATCCCTGCTCAGCCTCCAGTCGGTCTGTTCCTTGCTGTCACAGCCTGTCCCTGCCACTTGCTCCGTGGCGGTGAACCTTGCTGAGGGTTGTTGTGTGACTGTATGTTCACTTATTCTATACGTATTTATGCACATACACGTGTGACCAGCCATCCTGTGGATCCTCAAGGGCCTGGTGCTGTTTCCCAGCTTTGTTCTGCCAAAAATGTGCATGTTACACCTACAGACCCTCTCAGAAAGTAGCACCCCCCCAAAAAAAAAGCATCCAGAAGTGGTGGGTGGTGGTCTGTCTTCTACAAGATGGCTTTTATGTTGCCTGAAGTATTAATGGATGAAATCATGTCAGAAAGGCTGTTGCTTTCCCTTGTTGAGTTGGCATCGCTGCAACCGGTGACATCAGCCCAGGTACATCTGTCCTTCGCTTCCCATTGATTTCTGTAAATGGTCCTTGCCTTCAGCCTTGGGCCTGGCACGCTCGGTAATTCTTTGGAATAAGATCTAATTAAAATGAGACAGCTCTGTCAAGGGACTACCTAATTGTCTTTGCAAAATGACCTTGTGGAGATCTTGGCTCTGTTCCCGGCAGAAAGGTGTTGTCAGTGCAAAATCCTGTGCTGTGCTGGGGAGGGGGAAGGAAGAAGGGGAGAACTGGTTAAATACTTTTGGGAAATAATTCCCAAGGCTGGGAAATAATGAGTTGGTGGAGACACTGCAATGCTGTTGTCCCTGCTCTGCTCCACCTCCAGAGCTGTCCTCCCTCCCGAGGCCATGTCAGGGTTCAGGAGCACTCTTAGAAAGGCTTTGAAGGAGACAAATCACACATGCTTGGGTTCAACCAAGGTAAATACCAGCAGATATCCCCAATATTTCCTTCTACTCCCTTCTACATGCTGAACACCTGGACTTTCTCCTCATGTCAGTGAGAAGGGAAGGTGTTTTTGACTGTTAAAGCCACAAAAGCATCTGAGTGATGGCTACAGATGTGCAGCCACACCTGAGCTTGCCCCATCCCATACCCGCTCACTCCGATGGTCCTCACTGGGAGGGGGAGGCAGGGTGTCACCAGCTCCCATGGACACCTCATTCCTGCAGAGCCCCTCATCCTTGGGACAGTTTTTGGGACAAGGCTTCTCCAGGTCTCCCAGGCAGCAGGAGAGCCAGCCTCCACGAGAGGGAGCGTTTGCAGGGATTTTTATTCCAGCTGGGCTGTTTGGTGTTTTTCCCAGTTGTTTTTAGGCAGAGATGCTTCCCTCCAGATTGGGGCCAGCCTTGAGATGGCAGAGTGGGCAGCTGGAGCCCTTTGCCTGCTGCATGAAATGCCCGTTTTCCTGGAGTGAGGGGAGAACTGGGCAGAAATCTCAGCTTTCCTGAGAAGGTTGTCATGCTGTCATACTGCCGCATGCTGTGCTTTGGTGACACAAGGGGAAATCCACCCTCATCCAGGGTCCTGTCCCTGTGCCCCACTGTGGAAGCAGGATGTTTTCCTCCATTTGGCCCATCTGCTGAGCAAGGGAAGAAGTCCCTCTTGCTGGGGTGACTGGTGAGTGTTGTGACTGGTGTTGGTTCAGCGTGGGCCAGGACACGAGGTTGTCCTTTCTGTGAGAGAGGGACCAAGCAAACCCCACTCTGTGGCCAGCAATGCTGGAGAGCACTGGGAGGTAGTTGCTTCATTGCTGGGCCAGGTCTCCAGGTGGGAATGGTTGGAAGGACCCTGACCCTGGGATATAATGGCAAAAAAAGTGTATTTTGCAGCTCACACACTTGCCCTGTGACTTGGGCTGCTTTGCTGGGACCCAGTTCAGGACTGAGGGGGATGCTCACTACCTCCCATCTCACTGCTCCCCTCTGCCAGGTCCAGCTGCTTTGAAACCCCACTGGTGCCTGTGATGGGAAAGGGCTGTTGATGATTTCCCAAGTGGCTGCCACGAATCCAAGGCCAAAACTCTCACTTCTAGGGGTGCAGGACCAGGCCATGGCATGTTGGTGGCTCTGTGTGCTGTGGGTGGTTTGCAAGAAAGATGCACAAACAGCCCAAGCCCTTGGAGGGGACCTGGGTCCCGCCTCCCCCTGCCCTCCCCTTTTGTCCCTGGAGCCTGGGAGTGCTCAGACTACCCCTATCTGCAAATTGCAGAGCAGATTATCAGCGAGCATGTCTGAGATTAGAGACCCGTATTTATGTCTGGTTCCTCCAGAGCCGGGGAGGCCGGAGCTGAATTTGGCGCAGACTCTTTGGCACCACAGGGTTGATTACTGGGGTAACCTTTTCCTTTGCTGGGAGCATCGTAAAGAGGGCTCTGGCAATTTTTTTTTTTTCAATTAAGGGTGGGGGGAAGAGAAAAGGGAACACACGTCAACAACAACAGTTTCCTACTTGAGGGTGGTGGCAGGAAAGTCAAGCGCATCTCTGAAATGCCACTGGTTCGTGCCAACTGTCACCCGTGGGACAGGGAGTGAGCTAACAGGGGGGAGTTTGACCCCATGTGCTGCTTCTGCTGCCCTTGGTGATGTAAATTCTTGATTGAGACACCTAGAGGTGGTGGGTTTGCAGCTGTGGGATGCAAGAAAACCCAGGAGACGCTCCTGCTTTGCTGTCCCAGCTGTGTGTGCCCTGCAGAGCATGCACGGGTGCAACGCTTGCTGCTTTTGCTGGGTCCTGGAGCTCAGCGCTGTTTGGGGAGGGCACCCTCAAACTGGAGTGAGATCAGAATAATTAGAATTAATTTTTTTTTATTCTGAGGACTCTGGTTAGGAGAAATAGCCAACAGTTTTCTGTGCATGCTGTGTTCTCCTAGACAAAATGCTCCTCCAAGCAAACCTCAGGCTTCAGAGGGAACATAGCTGTGGTGCTGCTGGACCAGCTCGGTGCTGTGGCGAGCGGGAGTGGATAGTCCTGGCTGGCCAGAATGGCTTAACAGGCTTAGTGCGGTGTTGTTCTTACAAACAATCACGTGAATTAGTACAAATCTCATTAGATCTGCGCTTCTCCCAGCCTCTTGCATTGCTAATGCCAGGAGCAGCCCCTCACAGGGGTCCCGCTCGGTCTCCGGGTGAAGAAACTCTTTGCAGCGAGCTCTGAGCCGCTGCGGCGGGCGCCCAGCCCTGGCGGCTGCGTCCCTGAGGAGCCGTGGCATTTTGGGTTGGCTTTTTCTCAGAACCATTTCCATTAAGCTTAATGGGAGGGAGAGCAGAAATCTAATAGGTAAAAAGCCATTCAAGGTCCTTGGCTATTTTAAACCTGATTTAAAGCTCGGGTCTCTCTGTCAGCGCAGTGATTCAGCTGATGTTGCCCAGGGGGGCTCCTCACGTCTCCCCTTGTTAAGTAGCAGCTGCACGGTGATGTGCGCTGCTCCAGCACCCTTGGGGACACAGTGCTCGTCTCCAGCAGCTCTTGCTGGTGGCTGTGGGGAACTGGGTGCCTTGGGAGGGTTTTATGGCGTGTTCAGTTAAGAGTTTAGCAGCAGAGGTGGTCAGTGCCCAGAAAATGTGGGAATCGCAGGGCGCTTTGGGGAAGGGAATGTTTTTTTTCCCACCAGTGCCATGATGCTGTGCATGCCAGCTGAGCACCACTGGCTCCCAGGCAGCAACAGGCCTCTGTGTCTCCCACTGTGCAGCCTTCACCTGGAGTCCTGTGTCCAGCTTTGGAGTCCTCAACGGAGAAAGGACGTGGACCTGCTGGAACAGGGCAGGAGGGCCACCAAGGGAGCACCTCTCCTATGAGGACAGGCTGAGGGAGCTGGGGCTGTTCAGCCTGGAGAAGAGAAGGCTCTGGGGAGACCTTTGAGCAGCCTTCCAGGATCTGAAGGGAGCTTCAGGGGAGCTGGAGAGGGACTCTTTGACAGGGAGTGGAGTTATAGGACACAGGGTAATGGTTTTAAATTGGAAGAGGGGAGATTTAGATTACATATCAGGAAGAAATTCTTTGCTGTGAGGGTGGTGGGGCACTGCAACAGGTTGCCCAGAGAAGCTGTGGCTGTCCCATCTCTGTTGGGGTTCAAGGCCAGGCTGGATGGGGCTTGGAGCAACCTGATGTGGTGGGAGGTGTCCTTGCCCATGGCAGGGGGGTTGGAACTTGATGATCTTTAAGGTCCCTTCCAATTCTAACCATTCTGTGATTCTATGATTTCTCCTCCCGAATCACTCCAAGAAGCCATGCAGGAGTCCCCCTGAGTTTCCAGAACCGTAGCTGCTCCTGAGGCAAAGCACCTCAGCTGGAGCTTCAGAGCCTGGTGCGGGCTCCTGGGAGTCGGGGCAGGAAACGCCGTGGGAGCTTTAATGACAAAAAATGTTTTTTACGTCTCTGCTGAAAGTCTGTTGCTGCTTCACCTCTCAGCAGAGGAGGGATGCGAGCAGCAAAGGACTAGGGCAGGCAGCAGAGCTTGAGAAAGCTGCTCCCTGGGGATCCAGGCTCTGGCAGAGCAGCCCGGGATAAGAGAGCATGAGAAAAGCAGGCTTAGCCCTCCAGTCACCCGTTAGATGCGTTTCCGGCTGCTTTTCATCTCACTCCGAGTTTAAAAGCCATCTTATTCCAGCACCGACACTGCCGCCAGCCCCGGCATGGCTTCAAAGCAGGGCTGTCTCGGGGCGGCCCGGAGGGAGAGTCGCAGGCAGCAGAGGGAGGGCTGTGGTCCAGCAGCACCTGCCAGCCCCATAGGAGCCCCATCCTCAGGGAACGGAGGAGTCTGGCCTCCAGTAACCCCCTTGTGCACCAGGAGCCTGTCCCCGCAATGGGTCTGTGGCTTCTGTGGCATGGGGCTGCCTTGAGGGGACATGTCAAGGATGAACTTTCTCCAGACGACCCTTTTTGTCCCATTAAGACAAAACTCAGCCTTGCAGCAGGGAATGGGGTCGCCTTTAAGCCAGGTGGCCCCTCAGAGTTCTGCATCCCTTTTTTACATTTCCACTTACCTAAATGTTGTCATCTTCTGCCCCTGTAGTGCTCCATGCTGTGGCTGGAGAAGAGCACCAGGAGTGGTCGGTGATGCCTCCTGTCACGTACCCAGTTCTGGGGGGACACTGAGGATCCCATGGTGGTAGAACCTGCTGGTAGGGTTAGGCACTTGGACCTCCTGGAAACGAAAGGATGGTGAGTTACTTGGTGCCTGGCAGAACTGTGATGGTGTTGGCCATCGGGGTGGTTATTTTGCACATTGTAGCTTGGATGGTGCTGGTAGATCTCCACTATTCCAGAGGGATGGTTGCCCCAAGCTGGGGCTCTCCCAGTCCGAGCAAAGGCTGGGAATGGGGCCTGCTCCATCCTGGGTCATGTGTGACTGATTTCACCCCAGCAGTGCTGCTTTGGGTGGAAGCTTGAGCATCTGAACTTCACGTTTCAGGCTGGAGGCAAGACCTAAATTCAGCTGATGGTGATTTCCGTGGATTTACTGGAAAGACTCTTGGAGTCGGCAGTCGTATTTGCTCTTCCTTTTTGGCTCTGCCTCAGGCGAGAAACACCAGATACACAGCACACTCTGGTACCAGCAGTGTCTGCTCTCTGGGAATAAGCTCCCTTTTGGGCATCGTGGAGTGGAATGTCATCATTGTCCTGAAAGGAGTAGCAAGGGTGGTGCTGGAGAAGATGCAGGGGAATGGAAGGTCCATGTCAGAAACCCGGGCTGCCTAAGGATGGGTCTACTTCTTCCCTCCTTCCCCTAGTGAAAAGGTAGAGGAACACTTGGATGAGTAGAAAACCTCCCCAGATGGAAATGTGCTGCCCAAACTCTTCTCTTCTTGGCCTTTATTTGTTTGCCGAGTGTCTGGATGTGATTTTCTGTTGGTTTTTTTTTTTTTTCCAAGAGCTCTTGCTTCAGCAACTCTGTTGGGAGAAGTGCGCTTACTGCTCAGTGACAGAACGCGTTTTTGAGATGGAAAAAGCTCTTTTTGAGGAAAACATGACATTTCAGTGGAAAAGTAACTTTGCATGCTGTTTCTAATTTTAAAGCTCCACTTTGGAACGCTCCCACGGACTTTGAAATTAGAGTTGGCTCTTATGCTTTCCAGGTTTTATCCACCTTTCCCATATAATTTCAAATTGCTCCCTCTGTTAACGAGACAGTATTAGTTCTGCCGTGGTGGATTTTGCGTAGATCGCTTCCAAAGCTCAGTTTCCTGTATCCCATCCCTGTTTTTCTTTTTTTTTTT
>VXBW01000928.1:487838-503440 GCA_013400375.1 Thinocorus orbignyianus
TTGAGTTTTTAGTTTCCCCCACCCCAGCTCTAGGCTATAAATACCTTTAGGCCAGACCCTGGGAACTGCACGAAGCCCCATACCTGGCTGATGCCTCCTGAATGGATGGATGAATGAATGAATGAATATTTTTCCCAGTATTGCTCCCTACTAAGATTAACTCTTACAGCCACGGGCTTCAAATTAATGCATCTACTCATTTGCAAAGAGCTTCACCTTGGTTAAATGTGTTAGCAATGATTTCCCCCTGTTAATCTGACCTGTGTCCTGAAGGAGAAATGCTGATGGTTTTTTTTTCCCCTAGTATTTTGTATACTCTTGGCTTGGCTGCACTGTGCTTAACTTTTTTAAGCCAGAGGAGCAAACCCATGCATGAGTCAAGTGCTGCAGCTGGTCAGAGCCAGCAGAGGGGAGGCGAGAGCAGAGATTCCGCTTTTCCCCACTTTGCACTAAATTTCAGGAGAGGGGAAAAATGGCTACTGCTTTATTTTTATTATTATTTCCTAAAATAAAAGCGATCCAGTGGTGTCAATAGCAATCAGCAGTAGCAAACCAGCAGTGTTGGATGGAGCAGTGGTGCAGGCAGAGGCTGGAGGGCTCTCCCCATCCATTGCCCCCCGGCTTTGGAGGTCAACCCAGAACTCCCGTCACATTTCTCCAGCAATACCCCACATCATCCAAACCATGTCCCCTGAACCCCTCCTGCTCCTCATTTCTTGGTGGATATGTGACATTAAGCCACCTCACCAGTGGCTGAACCTTCCTGGCTTGCGTGGGACCCACGGCCACATCCTTCCCATCCCCTCTGGGGACCACAGACCCAGGCACCCCTCTCCTTGGCAGGGCTTCTGTCAGCTGTGTCCCATGCTCCAGGAGGGTGGGGGAATATTTACACTGGAAGATGGTATCGTGGTGCTGCTCAAGCTGAAGCACAAACACCTTCATTTAAACAAGGTCACCCCTTTATCAGGTTTAAGTGGGTTTCACTGTAAAATGAATTTATTTCAACAAAACCTTTTTTGATAAATTAAACCAGCACCACTCTGTATATAATTTCTATAAACAATCTCCTCTAATGTTTACCTAACCTGGGCATGCAGAAACTCTCGCACGTTAAATATTAGATGAAAAGGAGCTATGAAACTTTTATTTTTTTTTTTTTAATTTTTTTTTTTTAAGTGAGAAGGCCAATATGCCATGGGAAAAGATATTATTGCTTCTGAGCTGGGGTTCTCCCGGCTCCTGTTGAAGGTGAAGGGAGGGAGGTACCCCCTCTTGCTGCCACAGATCTGTGTTGAGGTTTTTTATTTCCAGGGCTGTGGCCTTGGGTGAGGCTTGGTGGGGCTTGCTGGGTGCCAGCACCCATCCGTGCACACCCCTGTGTAGCTGGAGCTTGGTGGGTGAGATGGTTATCTCCTCCTGTGTCACGTTTGCTGGGTGCTGGGAAGCTCAGGACTCTCGTTAATTTGTGGATTAATAGTAGAGCATTGATTAAGGAGGTTGCAGCCCAGCCCTGCTCCAGGCACTGGTCTGGGAGAGTGGAGAGCTGCTTGTGATTCGAAACTCCGTGGTGTTTCAGGCTGTGCCAGGTCCTTTGCCGAGTGGTTTGGATGTTTTCCCTTGATGTCCCTGATTGCAGAGCACCACTGGAAAAGATGGACATGACTTCTGTGAGGACAAACTGTCCGGCTCATAAAAGATAGCTGTGGTGAGTGAGGCATCTGCCTTCAGGGAGACTAAAATTTGCCTCACAGGGACACGTAGAATTGAGTGCATTTGGTGAATTCATGCTGTTTGCCCCCAGACAGAAGGAAGGGGCACGTGGTTTGGATCTATTCCTTGCAGAAAACCCCATCCTGGAAAAAGCTGCTTTCTTCCAGCTTTGCTCTTTGGTGGCAGATCACTCCAGTGCATCAACTCTTTCTTGGGCTGGATGCTTGGACTTGTAGGGGGGAAAAAAATCTTAATCTTAAGTAAAGTCCTTGCTGTGGCTGATTTCCTAAGGCATCACCGAGCCAAGTCCCAGGACCCTCTGTTATGTGTAAAAAAAGGGAGCTTGCTTTGCAACTAAGCATCCAGCTTAATTGGATTGGAGGGAGGACAGCAGAAACATTTCTGCTGAATAATTCAGTATTTAGAGATGCCCTCTCGGCACATGTCCCTCTCAGCTGTTCAGATCGTTATCTGGAAACTGCTAAGCCAATGATTTCACCATGAGTTAAATTATTTAGTAATAAATAGACTAAATTTGACCCCTTTAGGATTACCAGAGCGTTAATCCAGCAAGTTGCACCATGGGTGCTGGCTGTGGATCAATCAGCTGCAGTGACTCCTGGAGATCTGATGCCATTTGGGGAACACCCACCCCAACACCAGCCCCTCTGCTTCCCTGGCACCCTAAAGCCAGGGGCATTCCCAGCTGGGAAACCCACAGTTCCATAGCGTTTTTCTACTGCCAGTTGGTAAAAGCTTCCAAAAAGAGTTTTTGGGGGCTATTTAGATGCTTTCCCACAGTCTGCTCTGGCAGGTGACAACCTGAAACAGTGAGATGGGTGCTGCTGTTCAGAGTATTAAAGGTAGCAGGAAAGTAGGAGGCAGAAGTGACATGAAATGACATAGGGGAAAGAAATTATATGAAGCAGGTCCTGGCTGCAGGACTCGTGAGTTGGATGAGACCCTGTCAGGGTTGAGGTGGGATCCTGCAGCCACCAGCCAGTGCTGGGACTTGGATGGGCTCACAGTGATTTTTGCCACTGTCTTCAGTGCAACTGCGTAGAAAACCCTTTCTCCTGCAGGCACAGAGAGCCTGCAGCGAGCTCCTGTGTTTCTTCAGGGCTTTGTGGATACTGGGATTGCAGGATCTGTCTAAAACGTGCTTTAAAAATTAGCTTATCTTCCACATAAACTCTCAGAAATTCTGGTATCTCCAAGATGTGCTTGGAAGCAATTTATTCTTTTTGCTTTTCGTGTTTCCCCGACACTTTTCAGCATTATTTTTAATGACAGTGTGTTACCAGAGATCACTTTTGGTGGATAACACAATATTTATGGAGAAACCAACAGCTAAATCTGGTTATCATTGACGTCGCTTATAAAATATACATAGCAATCAAGATACTGACCACAGCAATAAATTGAAAATATATTGAAAACATAAAGCATTTTTTCAATTTATTAGTAATATAAAAAAATATTTGGGCATTTTTTTCCCTTGTTAGAATGAAAGATATAGAAGCTGTTGTAAGGAAATCTGTAGTTGTGTTGGTGCAAATGCTGGTGTGGTGTGGAGAGTGAGCGGTGTACTGGGTTTTGTGGGCTTTCAGATAGCAAACAGCCTGGTCGAGACACGCTACGGCGACGCCTGGGGCATGTTCCCATCTGCCAAAGGACTTGTTGAGGGAGTCCAGCCCAATGCAGATGCTGACTCGGCATTAATTCCAACTACCCTGGCCCTAAGGGGTCCTAGGAGTGGGTTCAGGAGCTACTGGAGGGCTGGTGGCTTTGGGGTGGTGGCATTAAAATGTCACTTTCTCCTGCTGGCTGCAGCCATCAGTGCTGGGCCGGGTCACCCTTCCTGTCCCCAGGGCACAGCACAATTTGGGCACATTGTTGAAGGGTTAACCCCAGCAACTGCTGGCTAAGTGTAAAAATATTAATAAGGCTGCTGTGGGTTGCCTTAAAATGGGAATTTACGGTGGCAGTCAAAGCTAATGTTTTGGATCAATGCAACATCCCTTCTCAGAATGAAAAAATAAATTAAACAGACCGTCGCACGGAGGGTATGTAACCAAATCAATCATATTTATTGCATTTAATCAAAACTTGATTCAGTGAAATTTCTTCCATATGATAGCAGCACACTTCACGTGATGCACACCTAGCTGAGGTGGCTGGAGCAGCTCCACACTGCTCACTGGAGGGAGGGCTCAACCCCCTTGTGTAATTACACATTAATAAGATTAGGGGTATTAATTTGTGTACGATGTTCTGAGCAAGGGATGGGGTGTGTATGTGTGTGTACCCAGGGAAATGATCACAGGGGTTTTACTGTGGATAAATAATAGGTGTTCAGTAATTGGTATAATTCCTGCTCGCTCTGCACCCAGAGGGTGAGATGTGCTGCTGCTCTGCAGTGTGCCAAGTGGCTGCCCAGAGCATCCTGGCACCGTCTGGCATGTGGATGGGTGTGATGGTGCAAAACCTGCTGAAAACCTGAAGTGTGGCCAGGACAGGGCTCAGGGATGCTGGTTTATGCTGTGCCAGTACCCAGGCAATGAAACAGCAACCCCATGCCAACCCTGCCCCACCACTAGTTGAATCCACCCATCCTAGGCAAAGACATCCATGCCTCTGTGAAAGCTCTTCCCACCATCCCCAAGGAGCAGGTCCCTGGCAGCAATGGGTGCTTGCACCTCCCTGTGTGGAAGGCACCAGCTGCCACATTCCCACCCTGGAAGGAGGATTTGATCACACAAACCTTCCTTCTCTATTCCTGGAGGTTAAATATTAGAATTCGTCCGAGCTGCATATATAATTCACTACATTAATCTTCCCTTAAAACATGCTCCTTCCACAAAGCCCCTCTGTATTGATCCAACAAAGACAATTATATATTGTGGGGGGAGGGGGGGAAACAGCTGAAATATTTTGAGATTGGCCCTTCAGCGGGATTTATTACGTGTCTGAACTATAGTGTCTGCCTATTTTTTATTCTAAGCCTCTATGACAGGGGTCATGTCTTCCTCCATATACTGTACAGCCCTGCGCGCTCCGATGGGGCTATATTAAATACTCGGGATGATTAATCACACTGTATAAATAACACACTATTGTGGTGTTTGGAGGCACACACGCCTGTGGACGTCAGCAGTACCTCTACACCGTGCCGTCCCCAGCGACAGGTACCTCTGCCCTGCACAAAGAGCAGTTGGAGGGTCCTGAGGAGCGTGGTCTGACTCTGCAGATCTCCTCAGCGTGTGCACGGGTTGGTCTGGAGACCCTCAAGGTCCTTCCCAACCCAGACTTCTCTGGTTCTCATTCTCTTTTTTCCCAGCACAGTCAGTTGCAGTGATTTTTCCAAGCAGGATGCAGTCCTGGAGCATCTCCCAAAGGGGATGCAGAGCATGAGCCTGGGTGCTTTTCTGATACCCTGCCTCAGGGCACTGAGCTCCAGGTTGTGAGGGTGCAGGGGGGGATGTTCTTTTAAGACAGGGGTCACATACTGTCTCCATCTGTCCCCCAAAATAAGGAGGCAAAGCAGACGAGCTGAGAATGTCCACGAGCCTGGCTGTGCAGAGAATGGGAAAATAATGAATTACCAGGATCGACTGTTTGTAAATGTGTGTGAGATTAATGAGCAAAGGCTTCTCCATAACACAGAAGGCATGAAATCAATCCCGCGCTCCGAGAATAATGAGGGAATCAATAGGATTACGAGGTTAAGGCCGGAGTAAACCTGAATGACAGCTGCAAAATAAATTTTATTTGGAGGACGTGGCTGGGGTTAAATGAAACATAATAAATAATGTAAAGCATTTAAGGGGTGGGGAAATGGTCCAGAGATGTAAGGAAGAACAGAAGGCCCCACAGTCGCTAAATCTGTCCAGTTTACATCCACGGCATGTTTTCACAGGCGTGTGATGGGTGTGACATACACCATGCCTGTGGCTGAGCTGGTGTCACTGTGGGGTTGTGCCCTCTCCCCTCTCTGGGGACAGGGGCAGGAGCAGGGTGGTGGCACCAAGGCAGGACAGCAGTGTGCATGCGTGAGTGGTGTAACACAGCCTGGGATGTGGTTGGGGTACATTGTGGAGGAGCTTCAGGTTTGTGCATCCTTTTCTCCCTGTGCATCTCTTCTGGAAAAAAATAATCCGAGGTTGCCTTCATCCCGTTTCCCTCTGGTCACAGATCTCCTGCAAACCTGTTGCAGGTCACAGAGACCCCCTGCAGAGCCTACATCCTCACTCAGGGGTCATACTTACCCCACAAACACATTCTCTGTGCTTGCAGGGACATGGACCAGCAGCACAGCACCGTGCACCTGGGGCCGGTCCACCTTCATGCTGGTGGTGGTGGTGGGCACGTCCTGCTCTGTGCTCCTGCAGGTGTGGGGCACCAGAGATCTGTGGGGCTGAGGCTGGAGGTGTTTGGTGTCCTGCTGACCTTGGCTTTGGGGATAAAAGCTGTGCAGGTGGGCGCAGAGCTGGGTTTTCAGGTGCTCTGCACCTTCTCCTGTGTGGCTTTGGAGGAATGGTTGTGGAAGAGCTCTGTGCTGAGCCTGCTGCTTGCTGAGAGCTCGGCAGCTTTCAGTGCCTTGGTGAAAATTGAGCTGCTCTGAAAATCTGGCTGCAGGGGTGGGTGCCAAAACAGCATGAATCCTGAGGTTCTAACAGTTGCACTTATTTTTCTGACATTATTAGCTTTTGGTCCCGCTCCTCCCTGCTAGGATTGCTCAGGGAAGAAGATTGGGAGTTCCTGGGATGTGCTTGGGGCTTCAGAGGCAGAGCCTAGCCCGGAGAGATGTCAATCTCTTCTGTCCCCAAGGAACAGCTCTGAGCAGGGATGGGACAGCGGAGATTTTGGTTTTGAATCTCAATGTTAAAAAAAAACCCTTCTTTTTTCCTCTTGGGGCCAGTTTCCAGGGGTGTCCATGGGGTGCTGCTTGCCCCAGATGCTTTTTTGTCAGGTTGCCCTGAGCTGCCAGGGCTTGTCCTGCCAGCATGGACCGTGCGTGTGCGGCTCAGCCCTGCTAATAACCGCTGCGTGTGTTTTTCCAGTCATTAAGGCTATGACTAATAGAGCTGTCCTGGCTGCATAATGCACGCTGACAACAAGGAGCCTCAGGGGAGGGGAACAGAAATAGAGGGATATGAAGAAAATGGCTTAAATTTATCCCCCTGTCCAGTAGATGTGTTTTCCCTGCTGGTGTTACATCCCTGCTGTGCTGGGGTGGGAGGCTGGGGAGGAGAGAATTTGCTTTCTGCCACATTTCCCTTTAGAGCTGCCTAGGGCTCTGTGTGTCTGTCTGTCTGTCCCAGGCCATCCAAGGCATTCTGTGCTGTGATCTACCCCTGTGCATGTCGGGGATGCCGTGGGCTCATCCCTGTGGATCCTGCCCATGTGCATCCTGACCCCACTATGTGTTCACTTCAGCTCTGGTATCACCAGCACAGGCTGTGAATGGTAACGCTGGTTCCCAGTAGGTTGTCCCACTGCCACATGCTAAGGGTGTGCTGATTTTGGGTGTCCTGTGCATCAGTGTGCCCCCGCACACATGTGCCTGGTCCAGGGCAGCACCTCCCCACAGACCCACCTGCCTCCCACATGAGACCTCTCTGCAACAGGATGCAGGAAAAAAAAAATGCCTTTAAGTTTCCTTTTAATAGCTCCTGTAAATCTTATTTTATGCTAAAGCTAAAGACACATTTATTATTGTCATAAAGGAGGAAGAACTGGTGAGTCCCTGGCTGGCCCCAGACCGGGTGACGGGGGAAGAGCAGAGGCAGCAGGTCAAGGATCGTGGTTCTCCCTCTCCATTTGGCATATTTGGGGACACATCGATAACAACAGGTTGTTGCTCAAGGGGCACAGTCCCCCCTGGCTGGGATGGGCTCAAGGGGCCCTGGGTGCAACACATGGAGTTGTGGGTCAAGGCTTGGGATGCGCATGTCTGAGCACTCAGGCTTTTTTGCTCCAGCATCTTCCATGCCATAGGAAGACGTGCAGGATGTTTTGGGTTTGGTTTTTTGATTTTTGGTTGGGTTTTTTTTTTTTTTAGTGTTTTTTATTTAATATATTTAAACCATTGCACAGGCAATGTCTATCCCAAATCCCAGCCCAGAGGTCAGTGGAGAATTGGCCTTGCACCTGCAACCTGAAACCAGCTCTGCCTGGCTGGCCAGCCTCATGCTGTGCCGCTAATTGAAGGGTTTTGAGGGGGGGAGGGATGTGGGGTGTGTGTGTGTTGTTTTTCTTTTCTATTTTATTTTGAGATGCTGTATTCAAAAGCATGGCCAAGAATTGGAATTTCATACAGTAAACAGAAGAGCCGTTCTGAAGTTATTTATTGGTTCTGTTTTGCAGCACGTGGACTTGCATTGATTTATTTTGCAGTGTCTCTAGAGGCTTCTTCAAGGTTAAAATGTAGACATCGCATGTCAGGCTAGACCAAATGCTGGCAGGAAAACTCATTTGGCTTTTTTTTAATTGGAAAAACATACTCCTTTTATCACCCTGAGGCCAAGAGTCTACCACAGCAGCCCAGGGAGGGCAAGGGAATGTACACAAGTGGGAGATGCTCTGGTTCCCTCCTGCTTGGGGTTTTTGGCCCCCTACAGCCACAGCCAGCACTGGGATCCCACTGGATGCCAAGAGCAATTCCCCAGGGATGGTGAGGACTAGCAGCCAGCCCAGGTGGGGATGTTGGGTGCTGAACAAAACCTGTGCTGAGTTTAGGAGCTTGATGCCAGCTCATCTTTTACCACTGTGAGCTCATGCCCATCAACTTTGGAGGGAGACTGGGGTCCCACAGCCCAGCAGAGATAAATCAGTGCTGATCCCCAACAGCTGGCAGCGGGGCATGTCCCAAGCAGACATTAAGAGCAGGAGAGACCCACACGTGCCCACCTCAGACCTCACTACCCACGCAGTTACAGCCATTGTTCAGCTGGAGAAGGTGATGGGAAGAGAATTATTCATCCCAAAGAAGCAGTTGACAGCCCCTTACATCCTGAAAGGGTTTTCCAGCACCCATGCTGCTCCTGTACCTTTTCTACCCTTTCCTTTTGCAGGTTAAGGGACTCGCCACAGGCCATGGAAGGAGGCAGTGTCAGACACAGGATGGCTACTGCTGTAGGTCCCCCTTCCCCGTCACTCCAGAGCCGGCGGTGAGCGCATGCGGCCGGGATGGAGGTGGGGAGCTGTGCTGGGAAGGTACAGGGTCTGAGGTTTAGAAATCATGATGTGTGAATTGAAATGGGAAGCAACGGATCTTGGGAATCACCGCAACTGCTACAAGGTGTTCCTGAAGCTGTCAGCAAGCCATCTGCCCGCTCGCCCTAGGTAAACACCGCGCCGTGGCCGCCACAACCAGCCCTCCTTGGAAAACCGGGAAGCAGAAAGGGGTCCCATGGGGTGAACCCCTCCGGGGTGGCAACGTGATCCCAGGTGGGAAGAGGAAGAAAAGGGCTCTGGCATGTGCCTGCACAGAGGTAACCATGCTGCCTCGAGCGTGTTGGGGCTCTGGAGTGAAGCCCTGGCTGCGGCGCTCGCTCCTCGTAACTCATCCCGGGGACACCCGCAGCGGGCGACCGCGCGAGGGCTGCCGGCCCCGGCACGCAATTTATGGCTCCAGGGGAAAAATAGCAGCTGGTTTTGGGAGCAGAGCAGCGTGCTGAAGGAGTACGCCCGGGGTCAGGCTGCTGCCCGGTTTCTCTCACTCAAAACTCGTTATTCAAGCATTGACTCTGCCCAGCGCTCCCCAGCGCACGCAGCAGCCACCCCAGCTGCATGGTGGAGGCAGTGGGAGGGTGAAGAGCACCCGTGCAGCAGAGAACCAGGGTGGAAGCCTGCCATGCTCATGTCCTGCTGCACATCACAGCGCCCAGCATAGTTTGGGCAGTGTGGGTGACACCCCCCACCATGGGGACATCTGGGTCCCTGATGTCTTTGATGTCAGGCACCTGCGTGCCCTGGAGCTGGTGTGGAGGCAACGTGGGGTGGGGAAATGGCCATGGGCTGGCCCATCCTGCAGCCCCGACACAGTGAGGCAGGCAGGCTGGGCCCTGAAATGGTTGATTAAAAAAAGCTGGGTGACCTGGGATGACACAGGCGGCTGGTGAGTCAGTGTGGCCCCAGAAACGCGCCTGATGGGTTGGGACTGCAGCATCACTGCCAGCCCCAGGGGCGGGAGGGGGATGAAGGGCCCAAAGCTGAGACAGACCCACTAGGGGGGCTGCTCGTGCTTCCCTGTGGGGTTGGGGTGCAGCCTCAGCCAGTGTCCCCAGCCCCACACCTGCTGTTTGCTCAGACCTGTTAGTCCTGTCATGCCTCAGTTTCCCCTCTGCGCAGGAGACAGCGGTGCCCCTGTCCCTGTATGCCTGGGGAGGTGCATGGAGCTTTGGTAAGTTCTGGAGTGAGCTGGAGAAAAGCAAAATTGGTAAAGAAGGAGCATTTTTGCAAAACTGGGCAAAAGAGTGCCAAGGTCCATCTGTACCTGGCTTGGAGGATCACAATTTTGGGGCTGAGCCCCCTCACCGAGGGGTCTGCGTTAGCCCGGGGCTCCCCGCAGTGCCAGCCAGCGCTCTCAATCCTCCTGTTCACTCACAATTCAAAATAAATACAGGGAGTGAACATGACCTTGAGTGTATAGTCTAAAGCTTTTAAAACTCCCCTCTAATTCTTTTAACGTCCCGCACATCTATCCTCTGCACCAGCCTCCTCATTTCTCTTGCTCTACAGTAAACTTATACCCTTTCTAAAGTGCCCAGAGAAGACGCCGTAGATGAAATGTTGCTTTAGCTTAATTTCCTATTCCTAACATATGCTTTAATTAATGTCATTTGCTTTGATTTGCTGCCAGCATGCCAGTGCAGCACTTCCTTCGTTTCCCAACCTTTACCATAACCTTGTGGGAATGAGTATCAGGTGTTCCCAGCTGATTTCATCTGTTTCAGGGCATTTATCTTGAGCTCTGTGGCTTTTCTGCGCTGCTTTGGTGGCACCAGCCAGAGGCAAAACCACAGCGTCCTCCTTTGCTGAGAATGTGAGGAACTCAAAGAAGGGTGCTTGTACAGAGAGTACTGACCAACATTTCTTATCCATGTTTTTTACACTTTTTAGGGCTGAAGATTCAATCCAGAGCAGCAAGGAACACGGCAAAGCAGGGGAGAGGAAAGATGGAACCCCCGGCTCCTGGTTTCTCTGCATCATGATCACAGAGGTGTCCCCTCCACCAACCTGGACGCATGCTCGTGGAGATGGAGCAGTGATGGAGGTCTGGGGCAGAGCCCCCTTCATCCCTTTCTTGAGCTGGCTCACAGCTAAAGGTGGGGAATGCAGGGGTAGAAGCCCCTGGTGTCCCTCCAGAGCAGTGGTCACGCTGAAGCTCGTTGGTGCAAACCTTCTCCATAGCGCAGGGCTCTGTGGATGAAAGCAGCATCTCCTGCTGTCCCTACTTCTCCTGTTTCTCCCCAGATTTCATCTTGTCCTTTTATGACAGGTGCAGAGGGACCAAGAAGACCCTTCTCCATCCCTCTCCCTACTGAATGGTGAGATGAGTGTGCCCACATCCTTCAATGCCGACGTGTGATGCTCTCCCTCCAGCTGGAGCTGCCCCAGCCTCACTGCTCCACCAGGTCAGTGCCCTCAGCTGCTGTGTGTGAGAAGGAAAACTGCTCATTTGGGGAATCTTTTTTTCTTCTTTTCTCCTGATGGAGCCAGCTTGGTCTCCCATCCCAGGCAGAAAAGTGCCATTAAGTTCCCCCTTGACTTTCTGTAACTGGTACGCTTGAGAGCAGCTCTCTGCACAGCAAGGACCGGAGGAATATTTAGCAATTGTCTGTTCTGGCCCCAAATCACTGGCACTCACATCCAGCAGGCCTGAAATGGCCCCTTTCCCAGACAGCTCCTTAAGCAAGGTTTTCCTGTCTCTTTATTTAATGAATCTCAGCCATCCTTTCTCTCCTCGCTGGAGCCAGGGGCAGATGCAGGAGAGAGAGCATGCTCCGCTCCAGCACTTCATCTCTCCCTTCTCCCCAGTTTCCCTCCTTTTACCTGCAGCATTTGGGGTTCCACAACAAGTCATGTTCCAAAAGGAGGAAATTCTCAGCTTCTGGGCTCTGTCCCAGTTGGCTGTTGTTTCCCTTCCCATTTGCTGCCATTGAGAATGCCCCCTAGGAGTGGGAGCAGGATGCCTTTTAGCAGCTTCCCCCCACATTTCTATGGGGGAAAAGCCACCCCAAAGGCTGAACCCTGCTTTCAGAGCAATCCCCATTCCCTGAGCAAGGAGGGAGATGCCCAAAATGATGAACGGTATTTGTCCCAAGCCCAGCCCTGCCCTGCTGCAGCCCGAGGAATGTGTTTCATCGCGGCGTCCTGGGAGCAGGACACAGACGTGGGAGGGATGTGACTGAGCAGGGAGTGAGCTGCCACATCCCGGAGGCTGGCTGGCGATGCAGGGTGGCTTCCTGGTGATGCAGGGTGACTGGGAACTAAAGCCAGCCCAAGGGTTTGCCTCTTTACGAGAGATACTCAGGGGAAATCCTACCCCAGCATGTCCAGACAGCAGAGGGTTGGGTGGTGAATTTTGATGGGCTTTGCCAACCTGCTTCCTGGGAAGGACCTTATAATTCCCTCTTCCCTCCTTCTCTCCCCACCACTAGCTCCCAGGGCTGGGGCCAGCCCCACAGCAGCTCCCCCCTCATCGGTGGGGCAGAAATCTGAGCCCACCACACTGCCCTGCAAAGCAAAACCCCTCCTCGAGCAGCCCCTTCCCTCCGCAGCCTGCTGCTCCCCAGACCCCCGCGCGGCTCCCTTCCTCCCCGCTCTCATCTTCCTCTCACCTCGCCTTCCTCCATCCCGTCTGGCCGCCTCCTCGCCAGCAGCTCCACATCCGGATGCGTGTTTGTGCCTCTCCTCTCCAGCCTGGGAGCCCTTAGGCTTGGAGGCTGGTTGCTTGCACTGCTTGCCGCTCCCTTCCACCCTTTTAAATCACAGCTGCCTTCCCGTGCCCCAAAAAGCCTCACGCCCCTTAAATCTGGCCTGGGTGATTTAGCAAGGACCCAGCACAGGACTGACTCCCCCGGGAACACGATACATGGCTATTGTTGGCATCTGGCAAGTGTTTAAATCCCCAAGGTTTGCTTCTGGCTCATTGTTCCCCTGAGCCCAAAAGAGTGGGTGTCCCCCCTGCCCATAGCTACAGTGCCATGCTGCGGGGTCTGGCCCCAGCCCAGGGAGAAAGAGGAAGTTTTCCTCCGGGAAGCATCATGCTGGAAAGGTGGAAAGCCAAGAAGAGCTGCCGGCCTGGGAGGTGGTGGCTTTGTCCTTAGCTGAGATGATGCTTTTGCCTAAATAGCAACAGGGACACTAAGGTAAACAGCAGGAGCGTGGGCTGCAGCCTCCGTCCCAAAGCACAGCGGTGCTCACCAGGCACTTACTGGCACACACTCGGGTGCTGCTGTATTGCCTTGCTCAGGCTGTTGTTCAGTGGGGTGTGTCTCAGAGGTGAGGGTCCACATTGGGGTGTAACCTTTAAATTTGACTGTTTAACCTGGCCAGCTCCAGTAGAGCAGTTTGCTGTGCCACATCAGGGACCAGCACAGGGTCTGCACCCAGATGCAGGGCAGAGACAGCGCTGGCAGCTAACTGCCTTCATCCCTCCCACTGGGAATTTCTCACCCAGACCATCATTTTCCTCTTCGTTCTGGAGCACAGTGATTTCCCACAGCAGTGACTTCCTCCCAATCACAAATTAAATAACCATTTTGGGCAGGACTCGCCCTGAGCCCCTCATCCCCTGCAACAGTGATGGGTGGATGATGCCAAGTATGCCGTGCGGAGCCACAGTGCGTTGCTCTGACTGCACTGGGCTGGTTTTGCAATACCTTAAGGCAGTTCCTTGCTCTGATGCAAGGCTTCTGAGACAAGCCTCTCCTCTTTTCTTCCTGCCTGGTGAGAAGTGACTTGCAGTGTTGCCACTTGGTGGATTTATGTGCCGTCCCGTTTTTGTTCCTTGTGCTGCAGAGCAGCTTACCCAGGAGGTTCCATGTGTCCTCCTCCTGCTCCACAGAGGTCCCTGGGATGCTGAGCTGCCCTGGGGCTCCTCTCTCCTCTCCACGCACACATCAGGCTGCCACCCTGACCCACGCTGCTGCTCGAGTCCCTTCTCTTCTGGCCTGTCCTCAAGGCCTTGGCACTGGTGACCACGACACACCTACCCAGCCACCAGAGATGCTGACCCACTGACCTGCCATAAATGTGGAGCAGCGATGGTAGGGCCTGCTTGGACTCTGTCCCTGTTTTGGCATGGTGCAGGAAGCGGAGTGGAGCTGTGGCCGCCGTGGTGCTTGCAGCCAGGCTGCAGAAAAATCACAACACTCTGAGCGCTGGGCGTTGTTCTCCTTTTATTTTTTAAAACCAGTATTTCCCAGTTTGGTGTGGCCCCGTTTGTGTGCTCCCATGCTCCAGCCTGCTGTAGCTTGAGGGCTTTTTTCATTAAAAAACAAAGTAATTGCAAAGCAGATGGAGCAATATATATATATATATATATGTATAAGTTAAATCAGACCTTTGGCTAGGAAGGACCATTGGGGACTATCTCAGTCTGACATTCACCAGGGCAGTGATCTCGGGACTATCTGTTCTTACATAAAGTGTTGCCGAGCTCACAGCAAAGTTTCTTCCCTACGTAATGTGCAATGGACTTGAAAAGGTATTTTTTCTAGATGCTGCTTTCAAAAATAGTAAGACAGCATATTCAGAAAAAAAAAAATATCCAGAGCATTTAGATAAAATTAGTGCTAGTTCTAAAAATCAAAACAATTCCGCAGTTGTTTGCTTTTATTTGTAAAATTCTTAAGCTTTTAAAAAATGTCTAGATACATGAATATTCGTTCATAGTTTAATTATTACTGGTTACACAGTGAACAATGCCTGTTTGCTTCCCACACAGCTTTGCTTGAAATTGGGAGGGAGTAAGTACGTTTGGTAAACTGGGACAAAATTATCAAATGTAGCAAATATCCCCCAAATACTTGAAAACCAATCGGGATATCGTTGTTCGTTTGATTTAGCCAGTTTCGGTGGAGCCTGGCGCAAGACTGAGTAACACGTTAGTTTACAACGTTTTAAAACATTCGTTAAAATATTTACTTAACGGTCTAAAACAAAGCCTTGGAGCCTACAAACGTGCCCAGGTCAGGCAAATCCACGCGGATAATTTGACCGAACGATTTAGAAGCAGAGAAACGCCTGCATTTAAAACCGTGCATATTTTCAATACCCCTTTAGTGCATCTATTTTAGTCAGATGCTTAAGATTAAAGGGCCGCATGTCAGCCCGTATCTTACCCGTGCTTCCTGTCATCGTTTCTTTGCAATTTAATTTTGTGTTTTCCTTTCAGCCTAGAAGTGTTTGGTACCAGTCTCTTGGCAAAAGAGCCTGAGGAATGGAAGGGTAAAGAAATATGACCCAGCTGCTATGCACAATGAGGTTTGTAAGTCCTTGTATGGTATAAATAAGCATATTACACAGTTATTAGAAATTTGGCACTGTCCCTGTTTAGAAGCCCGAGTCTGATGCTGTGTAATTCCTCCCCAGTACATGCATAATTCGGTATTAGCACTCCATTCTTCCAGCCTTATTACTGGCCAAATTCGGCAACTTTTTCTCAGTCCTCCTCCATTCAAACCCTCCTCGGCAGTGTAAACCGGTGAGTTTCCGCTCAAACCAATAAATCTCTGCCAACCCATGACGGCCGAGGCTCGGTCCTTGACTTCACGGGAGCCTGGACCGGAGCGGGCCCCTTGAAAACGGGGGTGCCGAGCCGACCTACCGTCCGGGCGGCCGGGTACGGGCTCGGGGCTCGCTTCTCCCCTCGTCTC
>VXBW01000928.1:506445-678262 GCA_013400375.1 Thinocorus orbignyianus
GGGTCACCCGGCCCCGCGGTGCGGGTTGAGCACCCGCACCCTCCGCCCCTCGCCCGGTCTGGGGATGCTCCGTTCCGTCTCCCGCCTGCGGGACCGCGGTTCGTACGGGAATTTGTGGAGCTTTTCTTCCCGGAGCTCTGCTGCAGCTGGAGCTGGGGTTCTCAACCCCGCTCTCCTCCTCCCCTACCCCGGGCAGAGGACCGGGACGAGGGGAGAGGAGCGCTCCGTCGAGGCCCGCGGTTGCTTTCATCTTTTTTCGCCGGTTCCTGGCTCCGGGGCTGCGATCCCTCTCCGGGGCTGCCCATCCGTCTGTCCGTCCGTCCGTCGAGCGGGGCGGGCGGCCGCGTCCCTCCGCGCTGTAAAAGTCGGGGTTGATGCGCGGCAGCCCCGGCGGAGCTGTCAGTCCTTATCTTTATTGGCTTTTCCCAGTCTCCGTCCAAGTTTAAGAGGGGCCCTTTTATCTCGGAGCCCAGCACTCCGCCTGTTTATACCGCTCGGCTCCTCCGCACCACTTCTCCGCTGCCCCCACCGCCGTCGCGGAACCTCCGCAGCCCCGACGGGACGGGGCAAAGTGACCGGCCGGGCCGGACTCCCCTCCCCGACGGGTACCGGTCCCGCAGGGTGGCAAAAAAAACGGTGCTGAAGGGGAAAGAGGAGAAAGGGTCGGGTTGTGGGGGGGTGGTGGGATGCGGCCACATCTGAGATGAGCTGTTCGGGCCTCAAGCGGGAGCGCAGCCACGCGTGGGCGGCTCCCCCGCGGGGGCAGGCGGGCCCGGCCTGGCTCTCCCGGGCACAACGGCTTTCCCCCGGGGCCGGGGGTGTCACGTCGCAGTCTCGCCGAGTGCCACCACCTGAAGAAGGACAGCGGGCCGGGCAGGAGAGGCCTTGACCCCGCAGGTGGCCGTGACCGGGGTTGGGAAGGAGAAAAGTTGGGGGGGGGGATTCGACGTTGCCCCCAGTGCTGCGAGCTAACGGTGCTCCTCTCTCCCCCCCTTCCAAGGAAATGCTCCAGGAGAAAAGCCTGTCTGAAACCGAGGAAGGGTTTCCAACAGCCCCCGCGCCCGGCCATGCGGACTCCTCCGCCGGTTCCCCCGTCCTCGGCGTAGCCGGGGGGAGCAGCACGCCGCTCAGCAGCCCGCAGCTCCCCGACCCCGAGCAGGTACGGCCCCGCATCCTGCCCCGCATCCTGCCCGACGGCTTTGCCCCTCTCCCTCCCCGCCAGCCCGGCCCGGAGCACGGGCGGCTGAACCGAGCTTTCCGCGATCGCGCATCTCCCCCGACCACGGCCTGGAGGGAAATTATGAGGAATTCACATTTTTTTTTACTTCTCTTTATTTATTTTTAGCTTATTTTTTCCCCGTGCAAAGCAGGCTNCCGGTCTGCGGAGCCGCGGCCGCTCTCCCCGAACAGGATCCGACCCGGCGGTGGGTTTCCTTGGTG
The DNA here is from genome assembly GCA_013400375.1 of Thinocorus orbignyianus. Taxonomy (NCBI): domain Eukaryota; kingdom Metazoa; phylum Chordata; class Aves; order Ciconiiformes; family Thinocoridae; genus Thinocorus; species Thinocorus orbignyianus. Next base: position 507,886 of record VXBW01000928.1, read on the forward strand.
GTTGTGGTGATTTTTTGGTTTTGTTTAGTTTTATTTTATTTTATTATTTTTCCCCACCGCTAAATAAACCACCGGACGGCCTGCGGCCTCTCCGCACATCGCGGTTTCTCTGCCTTCGTCTCCCGTGCCCGCCTGGCGCCTCCGCGTTGCGCCCGACATCCCGCGGAAAGGAAACGGGGCTGCGCAGAAACCGCGGCCCTGGATGCTCGCATTGCTCAGCGGATCCGGGTGTCTCCGCGGATGCTCCTGGCCCCGCTTTTTGGGAGGCCCAAGGGCAAGAGTGGAGCCCGGCTGTTCCATCGGGACACGGAAACCCCTACCAAAAAAAAAAAAAAAAAAAAAAAAAAAAATTCCCTCTGGCCGCAATGTCGCGCCTGGATGTGAAAGTCTGCAATTAAAACCGGCCTCAGTTTGTTTCTCTTATTTTTGGCAAAGGGCAGTGGAATATTTGGGACTCCATCCTCCTCCGGCACAGGCAGGACCGAGGTGGCTTTGCCCGACACCTCGGCTGTGGCGCAGCCATCGAGCCCCACTGCCCTTCTCGAAGCCCTTCCCAGCTCCTCTCCTGGGTTTTCTTCCGTTATTTCTTGCTGTTCTCATTATCTTTATTTTTCCAGACAATAGAAAATATCAAAGTCTATCTCCATGAGAAGGAGCTATGGAAGAAATTTCATGAAGCTGGCACGGAAATGATAATAACTAAAGCAGGCAGGTCAGTGAAAATTCCCTGCAAATGTCTGTTGCTTCTGATCTGTATGAAGTGTCCCTGTTTGCCGGGTTTGGCAGAGTTACTACCATCAGTGGCATTTTTTAAAAATATTATTGTGGTTGCAGATTTCAGTAAGATCTTTTTTTTTTTTTCGGTGTAAACTATGCATGTGTTTGAGTGTGGCGAGGAAGTTGTGGGTGCAAGAAAGTGTTGTGGAGTCAAGTGCTACATTTAGTCCCAATTCTCTTTGGTAATTGTTCATTTTATTTATATTTTGGTGGGTTTTTTTTGTTTGTTTGTTTGGGTTGTTTTTAAATGTTAGCATGATTGTAGCTCTTCTTTTTTTTTTTTTTTTCCGCCCCCAAAACAAACCCAACTCCCCTTTTCTACCCGCTGCACTAAGACCTGTGTTGGGATGCTTTGCACCAAAGTTTTAGTAATACAGACGTTTAAACTATGCTTTTAGTCTCAAAACTGAAAGAGGGACTGGTACCACTTTATCCTGTTGAGTGTGTGGGGAAAAAACTCTGCCTTTCCTTGGAAACAAACATTGATTTTTAACAAATTGGAGTCCTCTTGGTGTTCACACCCAGGCCCGGGTGGGAGGGAGCCCAGCGCGGTTTGCAGAGGCTTTGCTTCCCTGGGGAACCCATGCCTTCTCCTGCTTCCTTCCCACCCGGGCTGCTCAGGTGGGAGATGGCAGAATTAATGTTGGAAAATTAACCGTCAGAATTAAACCTCAGACTGCCACCAGCAAAACTAGCCAGCTCCCAGTGTGGGCACCAAAATATCTGTCCTTGGCTTCTGCAGCAGTGGGTTTGCATCGCTGCTGCTGCAAAAGAGAAATTACCAGGCTTAGGTATTAAAATCTATTTAATGTTGACAGAACTGTGTGATTCTGCCATGTCCTGCCATTGCTGGTTTTACACTGTGCCAGAGAGCTGTGGAGAACGCTCCAATAATGGGGAGCAAGCAGAAAAAAAATATAAAAATCCCACAATAGCTATTTAACCTTTTTTCCTTGTGGTTCCCGATTTGGGGAGCGATGAGAGGTTTCCCTCCTTTTTACCCTGTCCTCGGCAGTGCTGCTCTCCTCAGCAGCTGCCCAGCTTTCCTCTAATAACCACAATATTCCCCTTGGTCCACCTGGAGAGGGGGTGTAGGTGCCGGGGATCTTCAATTTGTTTGCTATTTGGCCTGTTTATGAAGTGCTTGTGCAGGTAACTCTGTCCTTATCACTTTACATTTGGGTGTATAAAATCTTAGGGCTTGTTCTGTAGCTGATGTGAAGAGCCGGATTCATTTTGATAGGTCTGCTACCTAAGGCAGCTAAGACTAGGGGATCAAGACCTCAAATATTTCACCCTTAATTTATAGTATCTGAGTGTGTCTGTGCGGGACGTGTAATATCTTTACCAAATTCTAGACCCTAAGCATCCCAAATGTGCATGTTATCTCTCTGTAAGTCTTAACGGGGATTGTTTAAACAAATCCATATGTATAGGGCTCAGACCCACATTCTTTGTCCGGTGGAGCTGGCAGTGCACACGTAGTCACCTTTCAGGAGCATGGGGGTAGGACTTGGGGGTTGGGGACTGACCCCAAGATGTATAAAAGTTTGTTTTGGAAGTTATCGAGCCAAATTGTCCATTTGTGAAAATGAGTACAGCGCAGAGCAAGCTAACTGCTTATTATTTTTTATAGAAAAAAATAGTTTTTAATTTAAAAAAAATTAAAAAAGGAAAAGAAAAAATGAAATAAAAAAAAAAAAAAAGGAAAGGAAAAAAAGATAAAAGAAAAGAAAAGGAAAAAAGAAGTGGCTCAAGTGCTGGTGAAACAGAATAGTCACATAATTTCTTTTCTCAGCTGCAAATAGTGTCAAAATAAAAGGCAACATTTTTGCCAATGTTAGCAGAGAGTCCAAAGGCTCCCCAGTCCTGCAGCCCCTTCCGCGGGAGCGCAGCCCACCGCGCTGCCGGCCAGGAGCGATGGATGCTACCAGTACCCGGCACCCGGCTCTCTCCCGGGCCGGGGCTCTCAAGCCAAAATGCACAAAATAATTAGCATGAAGGCGGCAGGAATAATCGAGCCGCTTAAATCCCGCGGGTGCTCAAGTCTCTTTAGTTCATAGCGAGAGGCAGAGCCAGCCACTCGTGTCCGCGCTGCGAGCAGCGCAGCCCCAAAAGCAATCTTCATGCAAATGACGAAATGAAAATTCTTACTTCACGCAGATTTTATTTTGCCCGAGCTATTTAAATAAGGAGTAGCAATAATAAACCTCCTCTTGACCCAATTAAAAATAAATAAATAATAAAAAAAAAGGTTAACGGAGATTTGTATGCACTTGCATTTAGCGTGGGGGTGGGGGGGCGGGGAAGAAGAGGGAAAACGGCTAATTGCAGGCACTAATTAGGACTCTAATCCCCCTCCCAGCAGGCACAGAGATGCCCCTGAATGCAGTTACTTGAAATCACTTCAATGTCGGTCTGTCTGACCTCAAGGGGCACAAACGAAAAGAAATTGAAGTCTGATTTTTTTAAATTTCAAACAACAACAACAACAAAAAAAGTGACTTTAATGACAAGTTCACTCAATGGAGAGGAAATGTAAAGCTCAGCGGAAGCGTTAATTCCATGGCAATGGTGTAAAATAGCCTTTTTGTATAAACAAGGCAAATATTGATAACTTAATGGGGGGGGGAAGAGGGGGAGTCATTTATTTCATTCTTTGTAGAGCTCCACAGAACGAGCCAACTATAAATTATCGAGAATTTAGGGCTGAGAATTACTTTGGGGGATTATTACTCCCTCTTAGGACTGATCTGTAGGAGACATTAGGAGAACACAGCAAGCTCAGCATTGAAATAGAAATCATGTTGTTGCCAAGAAAGCTTGATTTATAAAGTGGAAACATCTTTAAAATGCGCTCGCTATCTTTTTAATGTTCGACTGCTTCATTGTGGGAGGGAAAAAAAAAAAAGAAGAGAGAGAGAGATTATTTTATATTAAAAGGATCATCAAAAGATAAAAAGTTTATGTTAGCAAAGTTCCCTGAACTTTGCATAAAACCGCTCGCCTCCTTCAGACATAAAATCCTGCCCGTCGCAGCGCCTAGAGGATGGGACGCTGGGCTCCATAAATCAGAACCTTTTCTTGTTCCTCCCATTTGAGGTTTGCTCTAATTAGGAATTTCTACTCCGGAGGATTTTCCTTTGCTGGGTTTTAAAGCCTGGGTTACAAAAATTACCCGGGTTTTGGCGTCGCCTGGGGCTCTCCCTTCCCAAACCGGTGGGGATCGGGCAGAAAACCGTCCAACCGGGGTTTCTTTAAGCACCGACCGTCGACGGAGCAGATTTTTTGGGAGGGCAGCGTGGCTCGGACACTGCCACCGTTTGCAGATGAAAACCCCTTGTCGGGGTGGCCACCAGTCCCTGCTCGTTGTCCCCGGAAGCCTCCCCCGGTCCCAGCCTTGCTTTCCCGGGCGCATGAGCCCAGCATCCCCCCCCGTCCAGCTGTGCATGCCCTGGGTTTGTAAATAAGGCTATAATTGTTCACAAAACCTTCCATTTATTATATTATTTAAAAAAGTAAAATAAAACAAAACAAAGGAAAAAAAGAAAAAAACTTCCAGGCGATGAGGTCTCATTAAATCAAATTAATAAAATCAATATCGATGGTAATAAAAGAGGGTGGAGGTGAGGGTGTAGATCTGGATCCCTTCCTCCGCGCTGGGTGCGCAGGTCTGGCTCTGCACATCTCGCACCTTTCCCGCCGGAATTTGGGCATTCCCCGGTGATGGAGCTGTGTGAGGGGTGGGTAAAGCAGAAAGCAACCGAGGGACTTCATTAGAAATCTTGCTTTCCAATTTGCTCATATGTGCTATTATTCAACTGAACAATTGTTTTTGTTTTCCGTGTTTTTTTTTTTTTTTTGTTTTGCCTTTTATTTATTTTTTTTTTTAACCTTGCGGCAAACCCTGCTTTGTCTCTCATAATTCTTTGTGAAATCTCATCTTCCAGACTTTATTCCTGCAGGAAGTTAATTTTTGCATACATAGTTTTCCAGGCTCAGGATTTCTTTCTTTCTGATAGTTTTTACTTAGCTCTATTTGTTCCCTACTACTTTCCAAGGTGCCAGTCTGAGCAGAATTGCAGTTTCTCTCCAAATATTGCCAGGAACAAACAATTTGACAGAGCTTGTGGCTAATCAGTAAAAAAAATACTCAGTCACAGGATGTCTGGGCTCATTTTTGTGAACAGTTACTGAAGAGAAAATACTATGTGAGTTCTCTGTGGTAGCACAACCATCCCAGTGATGGGAACAGGAGTCTCAGGATACTGAAACTGGATTTTGGCTGGAGTGCAGGATGTGCACAGGTACAAAGATAGCTTCAGTCTTTATGGTAGCAGGTTTTAAGAAGCATATGTAGGAAAATATTGCACAGGGGAAAAAAAAATCAATAAAGCAGCTTGCATGTGTGGAAAAGACGCAAACCCCCTTTAGATGTTCAAGTTTCATTTTAAAAGTGGCTTATTTCAGTTTAAAAAAATCTGTTCTTAATCAACTTTAGTAAACCAAAATAAAACTAGTTTTTAGGACATCAAGGTCTGAAGAAGTATAAATGCTTTGGCTAAGCTGGTGCAGCTTTCCTCTGTGAATAATCCTTTAAAAGTTAAATTTTCCATGGCTCTGTAGGGCATATGGATGCCCAGTTCTCATTACAATTAAAGAGAAATATTTGTCCAGAATCTTTTGAGGCAGTTACAAAAATCTCTGCTGAAGTTTTTTGATCCAAAAGCAAACCTTAATATCCGAGATCAGCGATGGAATGTGAGCCATCAATTTAAAACTTGGAAATAAAATAGATATTTAAGGAATGTTTGATCTGCTTAGTCCTAAATTCGGGGTCCTGGAATTACCCTGTTAGGGCAAACGCCTGCTTTTAGAGAAAGGAGCAGGAGCAAACTCCAATGGCTCTTGGCCGTGCTGCTAAAGTTGTCAACAGCTTTGGCAAGGAAAACAGAGCTTGTGCACACCGGGTAGGGCAGGGATGGGATTTTACTTCTTAATACTCTTCTCTCTTCAAACAAAAATCCTTACTTTGAGTTTGTTATAAACGTGGGATGCTTATGGTGAAGGGTGTTCCCAAAGCTTTCCCAGCTCATCCTTAGGCTGGAGCTGCAGCAGCGCTGGCCAAGGTTGCAAGGAGGGGTTTGGTCAAGCCCAAACCAGTTGGGGAAGATCCCCACCATCGCTCAGGCTCTGCCTTTGCCTTGAAGGCTCCTGGGCACTGGGGCTGTGGATCATCTCCTGCTCTGCACTGATGCCAAGGCTGCCGATGGCTCCTCCGAAAGCCCTCGTGGAGCCCACACAACTGGAAGGGTTGCACCACGGAGGGAGCAAACCCACCCTGAAGTGCTGCAACGCCAGGTCGTTGACCACACTCTTGCACAGCTTCTCTCCAAAACACCTTTGTGTTGTGCTGCTGGAGGCTGCCAGCATTGACCTCTCCCATCCTCCAGCACCTTGGGACCTTTTCTGCTCAACTTTGGTCATGGCAAAATGAAAGCACTGGAGAAGCATCCCACGGCAAGAAGCCTGCCCTCATTTCAAGTTACTGTGGGGCAAGGAGAGGAAACATTTCTAGACCATGAAAGCAACCATCCAGCTAACCAAGTTCTCAAGTATGTGAGAAACAATGTTGTATTTAAAAATTAGATGCGCTAGCCAGAAGGAAAAAATACAACCTCGCCATTCCAAAATATAAAAATCCCTTAACTGTCTGACCTTCTCATCACTAGGTCATGGTCCTGCCACCAGATAAATCTCTCCTATCTGTCCATAGACTGAGAGTTCAATGTTGCTTGTGTTAGTGACAGTGAATTTGGGGCTGAAAAATGAACTACTGATGAGAACTCCTGTTGAACCTGTATTGTTTGTTATTCTGAGGCAAGGATCTGGCATGGGCTAATCCAGCACTTCAAAGTTAACTGCTCTTACTTTGTATACAGAGCGTCATAGCGGAGTGGCGTGGGTGATAAGAGAAATAAGGGACTGAGGGTTAGGATACACTGGGAAAATGGGACCCTGTTGAAAAACTCTTTGATCTCTTTAAAGTATTTTCTGAAAGCAAGAATCTATCAAAAAGGAAATGCCATTTAAAAGGCTAAAAGAAACAGCTGACATCCTCAAATTTGTTTTAATCTGCCCCGGAGAATATTATTTTTAAAGATGCGTTAAGTCAGTGGAAGAAATACTTGTCAAAAGAAGGGAAATTAGGAAAAAAAGCAGAAAGGTCATCAGAATGGAAACATGGTTCTGGAAGCCTCAGCACACCATTCCTTTTCCTCCTAAGGATGAAGATGAGGAGAAGCCTCTTTAGGCAGCCACGGCCAACTTTCAAGAAGAACCTGGGGCTGCGTTAGTTATTATTTGGGATGTAGGCATGTCATCTGCCTCGGTGCTTTGAAATCATCGCTGGAGGTACCTTGGCATGCCCAGCAGCTTCTGAGGAGGTGGTCTTTCAGCCATGATATGGCTTGTTAGCCCAAATGTTGAGTGATTTCTTGGTTTTCTGAGCCTTTCACAAGCTGATATGCCATAAATATCACTTTCCCAGACAGCACCATACAGGAACTTCTGAAAATCCAGTCATCGCTTTACTTGACCGTCATAAAATCACTATCTGTCTTTGGACAGCTTTATCTTATGGAAACTCCTCTTGAAAACAGAACTTCAGCTGCTGAGCTCTGGGACATTTTTACCCCCTGAAAGGGCAGAAGGAGTATCTGAAGCACCATCCACAGCAGTAAGCACCAGTCTGCATATCCATTCCCATCTGCTTCAGAGAGCACTGACAGCCTTTGGTGAGGACATGACTTAGGTTGCTCCAACAGGACTCGGGTGTCTTGTTTCCATGAGTTTTCCTCTATGGATTTCCTCTATAGAAATATCAGTTGAGTTCCCTATGGCTTCCCTGCTTACCACGTGCTAGGCAGAAAAAACCCTTCCTAGCTAATGCACCATTAGGAGCAACAGAAATGTTTGCATCTAGACAAGGAAGGTCAGATCAAATCTTGTGAGCAGGAGGATGGTGAAACCTGAAGGGTTTGCAGAAGCCACTTTGTCACCCAACAGTACCATGGTATGAGCCAGCTTCCCCAAGGTGCACAGGTCCTGGTGTGTAGCATGATGTAGGGCAGTTGGTTTGAGCTCTTTGATCAGCTCTGATGCTCTCGGCTTTTCTGGCTGCATTGGATTGCTGTCCCTTGCCTAAAAAATTAGACTTTATTGGACCTGGGAACCTTGCAGCTCTCCAGGACCAACCAGGCCTGCTCGCATGGGGATTAAAACATAAGATGCCCATGAATTGGCCAAGCCTGGAGAGCCTGAAAGGCTGGGAACTGCAGCCCCAAACGAAAGCAAAGCGTTCCTCTTATCGCTGTCTTCCAAATCCAACCAACCAATTACACATTAATTAAACTTTGTTTGAACATAATAGAAACTTTGGCTCCGTGTCAGTAACTGCTCCACGGTCAAGGGGATTGGATAGTAATAGAATAAATAAATAAACAAGAGATGCTTATTCTAACAGTTCATTTTAAAACAATTTGTGAATATCATGTAGAGATAAAATGTGCCTAGCATAAACTTAGCTCAGCAATGACTACTTTATTATCAGAACAAATAATTCACTCGCACATCATCTTTGAAGCTTGGGAGGGCTACGGAGTTGTGCTGCTTGTTTATTTTCCTGGCTTTTACTGGTTTTGCTACATTTCATCTGCACAGGGCTGTGGGGAAGGGTTTAGCTGGGACTGTGGCAGTGAGGTGACAATCCCCAGCGATGCCGTCCCTGCTCCCACCCCCTGCTGTCCCCAGAGCCCCTCTGCCCTCCCCAGGGCATCACTCTGCACCTCAGCCCCTAGTCAGTGGGTGCCAGACCGTGGTATTTTAATGCAATATCAGATGTCCTGCTCGCTCAGGGGTGAGGCACTGTAGCCTTCCTCCCGTGATTACTTGCTTTGAGAGTATTTTTTCTGTGTAAATGTAAAAACTGGTTTAATTTTCCCTTCTGAAGGGCAGTGCGAGCTGCTGCCATCACAGGCAGGGAGGCTGAAATGAGCCTCTCAGTGTCCCTAAACCCAGCGGGGAGCTTTGAGTGGCGTAGAAGAACATCGGGATGGTGCTGAGGGGTTTGGATGGTCCCTTCTGCTCTGGGTTGAGCTGAAGGGAGGGAAAAATGAGTTTGAATGTGTCCAAGATTGAGGTCTGCTGGCTGTTTTGCAGAAGAGGCTGTTGGGGCTGATGTTTGGCTGCTTGTGCTGTGTCCCCCATGCATCATGGGCTTGGGACCAGTCCCCAGGTGGGCAGGGGAGCCGTGGGGCTGCCCCACATCAACTGGGAGCAGCCATCCCACCTAATGTGTGCTGGTGGCCTAAACACACACCTTGTGTGGTTTTTAAAAAGAAAAAAAAAAAAGAAAAAATCTCTTTTTCATGCTCTGACGAGGAAGAAAATGGTAAATTCTTCCTCTAAAGAGGAAGAAATTGGTAAATTGGTCTGGCCCTGGATTCCCCCCCCTACCCCAGGGTTGGCAGCAGTGTTTGCGTGTTCAGGCATCTGCTGTGGTCCAGGGACAGCGTGTCAGACCAGGCTTTGGGTATGAACAAAAGATGATGAGGCCAGGAATTGCCTCTTCTAATCTCCTGGTTACTGGTGGCTTAAACATCACCTAATAGTTGGTTTAGCCTGTGCTGCAGGGCTTAACCTCACCAAGCTTCCCTGCTGGCACTGCCACAGCCGCCTTCAGTGTGGGAGGTGTCACTGAGGGTCAGATGGCACCTGGTCGGGCACACTCCTTGGGAAGCCCAAATTCCCAGTTTTTGTAGCCGGTTTCCATACAGCAAAGCTCTCACAGGGTTGGGAATGGTGCTCGGTGGTGGGAAAGGAAGGTGGCTAAAACGTGGATCAGACCCCCCACCAAAACCAGACTGAGCTTTCCCAGAGCTTGGCAAGACGTTGGCAAAGATTTTATTGCAGCTCTGGGTTATTCTTCTGCCGGTCCCCGAGCGATAGAAGATGAAGCAAGCTATTGTCAGGGAGAGCTGGCCGGGGAGAAGCATCCTCTGCGGAGACGCCCATCCGTCCCGAGAGCTCCTGCCTGCGGAGATTTGGCAGAGGGGCCGGTTATGCAAAGCTACTGCCGAGCGCGGAGCCCGTGGCTGTGAGTAGCTCCATTGACCTGGAGTAAATCTGGGGAAGGAGGCAGGTTTTTGGCCCTTTCCCAGGGCTGATGGGGAGCTGTATAGACTCACTGTAGGCACAACCCCGCTCTGCCGGGGGTTTCTGCTCCCCTCTTTCATAGGATATTTAATAAAGGCCAGGAGGAGATGGTATTAGGTGCTCTCTTCTTGCTTTATTTTATTTTATTTATTTTTCATATTGAAAATCTATGACTGCGCTTTCTTGGACCCAGCTCTTGGGTTTGTCATCCCTTCCCACAAGAAACGTACAACCCGTGTTTGTATCGTATTGAGAAGAGATATTTACCAAACGATTCTCTGCCAAGGGGTTGAGAAATATGTTTTCATTAAGAAAATTAAACTGACAAGTCCCTGGACAGCACATTAGTTGCATTTTTTAATTTTTTTATTTTTTTTTTAAAGGCCAAAATGCAGCAGCTAATAATAATGATGAAATGTCCGTGCACAGCCAAATTACTAAAATCTACCCTGTGTTTTCCTGGAAAAGAATGCGGAGAGTTGGCAAACTTGGTTGTAGCTGGGTCTGTGGACGGGGAGTACAATGCTACCACTGCAAGATACCGAGCGGTTCGCAAGTTAAGCAACACCTTCAATCAGATGCGAGTCCCCATTTGTTATCCTTAAAGAATTTCAGCTGTATATATTATAGTAGTACTTTGGCTCTTTGTATTTATTTTAGAGGGCTATACTAAAGAACATTATAAACTCAGGCATGTCCATGCTGTATGAAGTCCATATGCTGAAGCTTAATTTTAAATGCCATTAAAAAAGCACTTAACATTTACAATATATCAGTCCGGCTACTTTAGCAGCTTGGATGTGCTACAGTAAATGAAATGATTGAGGAAAAAAAAAGAAATTCAGAAGCTAGACGTTATAAAAATCCCCGATGCGGGACGTTGGGCTGGTACAGCACAGTAACTGTCACACAGAATCCTGGGTTTTAATCAATTCCTCCTCATTTTTGTTTAATTTTCAAATGTCATTTTAAGGCCCGAATTTAAAAAAAATAAAAAAAAATTAAAATCTTGGCATTCAGGTTGGATTCCTTATGCCATTTTTTTCAATGTGTGAATTGGGCTGTGTATTCGCAAATTGAAATGTCCTACTGTATTTATCCAGGTGCTTACCTGTAGGAGGACAAGGTTAAGAGGAGCGTGGAGTTTATGAATGAAAATCAAATACGGACATTGGTAAACCACCTCTTTTTAGCCCCGGCTAATTACATGGTAAACATCTGGAATGTATGCAGGGCGGGTAAAAGAGTCAATTGAAATGGTTTCGAACAGGGCCCATTTTGTTGCCTTCTCCCCAAGCAGGGACAAAATGGTGCTGCAGACCTCGGGAAAGGAGGGATAAAGGCAGGGGGCAAAGTGTCTGCGACATCCCATGGAGAAACGACATTGGATTTAGGGCCCTTATTAATGAGGGTGATTAGAATGATGCCAGGACACAGCCAATTCTCATCCTCTGTCCCCTTATGCTGATGGAAAGGAGAATTTTCTGCTCTGTCTGGTTGCTGGTTGTCCAGTTGACTTGTGTTTTTTCGCTGGATGAGGAGGAGGGTGGGAAGATGGAGCCGAGAAAATGGTTACTCTGAGGATGTAAAGTGCCTTGTCCTGCAAATCCTGGCTCCTGCTGCAGTCTGGAGGGCTTGGGAAACCCATGGCAGCTCCTGTGCCCATCAGGACCGTCTCCTTCGGATCTCAAGACCAGCCTGTGATGGTATCTACTGGTTTCCCAGCCACAGCTTTATAAAAAAAATATTCTCTGATATCGAGAAGATTCTTTAGACATTTATATGTATAAATATTCTCTAATAATACACAGGTTTATGTGATGCTGCCTGTTTGGTGTAGGTTGCTCCACATCCTTTAAAGTCAATGGTGAATCAGTGGGACGGGTGCATTTTCAGCAGGGACCTCTGCGGTGCTCCGGGCTAGAACAAGGTTGAACAGTGTGCTCTGGAAAATTTGGGAATTTTGGTGTCTGTCCACACAACCACAGGGTTTAACCCTTAGTGTCTTCCCCGGATCCTCGGTTTTTGGTCTGTGGTGGGGAACACAGGCTCAGCGTTAGGAGGTGATGGGATGGGTCCTGGTGTCATGGGCATTGGGAGTGTGTGAATGAGAAAACCGTGTGAGCTTTACTCCTGCTGAAGCGTAGTTAGATCTCGAGACTTTTTATGCACGTTCATGGCAACAAGAAATCTGCATCTTTGAAGACATGCGGAGCCTCCTGGGGTAGTGAGGGCTCCCTGCCCAAACCCCCTATAAGGAGGGATGTGTTGAACCCCCCATCTCTTTCTCTACGCCCAAATTTTCCTGATATTGACCCGTAACCCCCTCATCCACATTTATGCCCCATTTCACGCAATGATTTGTCTCTCATTTGTCCTTGCGTGAATCCATCACACGGTGGATCTGCCTTTTGGGGCACTGCTCCAAGCATCCGACTGTTCCAGGTTGCTCACTGACGTGTTAACCCTTTGCTTTTCCTAAGGAGGATGTTTCCTAGTTACAAGGTTAAAGTCACCGGAATGAACCCCAAGACCAAGTACATCCTGTTGATCGACATCGTCCCGGCTGACGACCACCGGTACAAGTTCTGTGACAATAAATGGTAAGAGAGCATTTCTGTTTGCCTTCTTTTCTGTAAGAAAATTGCCACTGGATCCACCATTCGCTGTGCAAACTCAGAAACCAACACAAATACCTTCCCACGGGAGAGCTGCCAGCACCCCGGAGCTCTCTTCCGTGGAGCAGAAAGAGATAGACACAAGAGCCAAGGGCTGGAAGTCGAAACCAGACAAATATAAAATAAAATATTCTTAACAGGCTGGGTGATCAACTGCTGGAACAAACTGCTGGTGGAGGTGGTGGGTTGGTCATCCCCAAAGCGTTTGAGATTGGATCTTCTCGGAGGAGCTCCTTCAGGCCAAGCACAGGTCGTCTGGCCCCGTGCAGGTGTAAGAGGGTAAAGCCACAGCCTGGATTACGCCAGAGGCTGGACTGGATGATCGAACGGTCCATTCTGGCCTTAAAAATTTTGGCCTTTAAATTCCTTTCCTCTGTGGTCATATTTTGTGGTGGGGTTTACTCGAAGCCCTGGTTCAGCGACGCTGATCCAGCAGACGAAATGAGCAGCGATTCCCGCTATCGCAGTCTGATGCCACAACTGGTTTGGAGTCTTTTAATTTATTCTTCCCCCAGAGTTTCCTTCTCTTCTGTTACTCTTCCCTGTGCCTCTGACAGTAAAGTTGCTTACCCAGGAGACAGAAATGATTTTATTTTTGCTTTCTGATGAGGGAAGGAGGTTGTTTTCCCTTGTGATTTTTCATCCTGAGTGTGCCCGGTGTCTGCTGAAAAGACCAGCAGTGGAAAACTTTGTAGCCACCTTAATGAGAAGGAGCCTGGGTGACATCCCATAAAACTGTAATAATTTACTTGCACATTAGGACTGCTCTAGTTTTAAAAGAAAATCCCTTTTCCACTCCCTTTTGTCCTGGAGTGCCGCTGGGCAGAGGAGCGGACTGAGGGCTCCATGGCACGGAGGCCACTTTGTGTTTTAACCATTAAGCCCTAGATGATGGATAGTTGTTAACTCTCTTTAATTCAGCTTTTGCCAGCCCTAGAGCTGTTTCCCTTTTTTTCATTTTATTGCTGCTGGAAAGTCTCTGTTGTTTTTGGTAATATTGCTTTTATTGGTGTTTTGGAAGAGGAGAACAATGCACAGTAATGGGGGAGCTGCCATTAAGTGATGTCTCATGGCTGAGGCTTGTGTCTACGAGAGGTGGTGGTGGTGTGGGGTCAAGGGGAGCTGGCAGAAGGGTACAAAGGACCAACATGTAGCTGCAGACCAGGGAACAGCCCCTTCCCACCAGAGATGCCACCCAGCTGTGGGCTATGTGAGTCCTGCACAGCTGGAGAGGGTGTACCCATGGTGGTACCTACTCCTGCTCCCAGGTATCTTCTCCTGGGGAAGTGTCTGAGATGGACTGTCCTTGCAGAATGGCCTTTGAAGGCTTCATCCTTTCCAAAAACCCAGATGAATCTTCCTTCTTGACCAATGCCACCACAAATACCATGTAGAGACACTGCCTCAAGGACGTAACACATGGGAATCATAGAATGGTCAGAGTTGGAAGGGACCTTAAATATCATCAAGTTCCAACCCCCCTGCCCTGGGCAAGGACACCTTCCACCAGAGCAGGTTGCTCCAAGCCCCATCCAGCCCGGCCTTAAACACTTCCAGGGATGGGGCATCCACAACTTCTCTGGGCAGGGGTAGGGAATAGGGATGGGGTTACTCTGCCATCTTGCAACCCCGAAACGAGGAGCCCTGAAGCCCCCCATGAGCAGCAGGAGCCTCTCCGAGCCCCAGCGTGTCCTCCCAGGGCTGGCGGGAGGGTTGCTGGGTTGTGTTCAAGGACAAAACACTCTCCTACATCCAGGCTGGTGGCAGCTGCCAAGGTGATGCAATCTGTTTGCAGGATGGTGGCCGGGAAGGCAGAGCCGGCCATGCCGGGACGCCTCTACGTGCATCCCGACTCACCCGCCACGGGAGCCCACTGGATGCGGCAGCTGGTGTCCTTTCAGAAGCTAAAACTCACCAACAACCACCTGGATCCCTTCGGACACGTAAGAGAAACATTCTGCAGGGGGTTTTTTGGTCAGAGGTGGGCCCGTGATGTACTTGTGTCTGGCTGGGATGCGGAATGATGAATTTAGCACCGAGGAAGGTTTATTTTGTGCCGACGGTGCGGCTGGGTGGGGAATTCAGTGCTGAGGGGAGTGAGGTGGGCTGCCCTTGCTGCCTGCGTGCTTCCCCTGCTCTTGGGCAATGCAGCCTCTGACTTGCTCGCTCGTGTCCTGCCAGATGCCACTGACCTTTGCTTTTCTACCGGGGAACTTTCCAGGCAGAGCTGTGGGATTTTTTTTTCAGCCCGGCTGTTGCTGCGCCGCGGTCCGTACAGCTCGCAGAAACAGGTTGCATAAACTCATTCTTTTCCAAGCTGGCTTTGGCAGCCCTATAAAAGATGAAGTATTTTATTTGGAAAAACTTAATTCATGTGTATTGAGAATGTGGGAGGGGGAAGTACAAGGTTATCTACCGCAGTGCATTAAATAACTCACAACAAGGGCCCTTCCAGCCTGCCAGGCAAACGGGTGCTTAGGTAATGAATATAAAAACACAGACCTGGCTGCTTTGCACTGTCCAGGCTGAAAAGTCACGTGAAAATAAACAAACCTTGCTGGCTGGAGGACAGAAAGATAGAGTTTAAAATCTTCTTAGGTTTAATTCCATCAGCACAGGTAAGAGAACTCACTTCATATCATCAAATGTGGTTTTTAACCTGGCAGCTTTGAAAAGGTCCTAAGGAGGGGCGCGGAAAGCTCAGTTCTGGCACAACAAAATCAGGTGGATCTTTATGGGGTCAACTCTAAAGGCGGGGTGACCCTCTCAGATTCAAATGCTGTTAAAAAAATGGCAGAATTTTTGCTGTGTTCAGAACTTTTCCCCAAATTTCCACGCCATGCGTGGCCGCCGAGCCGGGCTCTGGCAGCAGCGTGACACGGTGATAATCCAGCCCCGCGCGAGGCCGACAGCAGCGCCGGGATCTGACCCTCTATCCCCAACCTACTGACCCCAGGGGAACACGTGTGAACTTCAAAGGCTAATCAGGACCATTTAGCGCCGGCGTTATTAATCACAGGCCATCTCGCCCCTTCACTTTTCCTCAAGCACCACGGAAATGAAATGAAAACAACCACGTTAAGGGCTGCACAGTGAAATTATGGAGCCCGTAAATGCCGACGTTTCGGTGTCAGCGGCCGTAGCGACCTCCTTGCTTTGCACGTGGCATTTTCTTTCCTTTTTTTTCTTTTTTTTTTCTTTTCTTACTCCTGTGTTTTTCTCTTGGTTGACTGTGTAGCTTAATAGATGGCTGTTTACGTTGTAAAATGTAAACTATAAAACATACAGGATGTTCGATGTGCCCGTAAAACAAACAGGATGTGCAGTGCTGGCTTTGCAACTCTGAACGTTGGCTTTTCCTGACTTTGTAATTTTTTAAAATTCTTTTTTAAGCTGCAATTTTAACACTACATTTTAACAGGGAAGATGTTTCACATGCACACCCCTCACTCTTTTAATAATCAGCCTGTTTGTCCTCCCCAAAACTTCCCCAGTGACACAGAGGGGACTCCAGTTTGTGTTTTGGGGCAATACCAGCAGCACGATTTGGTGGCCGTGCTCTGGATGAGCTCAGCTCAGTGCCCCCTTGCTCCTGCCCCAAAATTTTCCCAGCTCTGTCCCACGCTGCTGAGAAAATGCCTAAAATGACCCATTGT
The DNA here is from genome assembly GCA_013400375.1 of Thinocorus orbignyianus. NCBI lineage: Eukaryota > Metazoa > Chordata > Aves > Ciconiiformes > Thinocoridae > Thinocorus > Thinocorus orbignyianus. The sequence continues at coordinate 524,213 of VXBW01000928.1, forward strand.
AAGTGCCTGGGTTGCTCCCAGGTTCAGGCACTGACACCCTGCTTCGCTAAAGGGGATTTCGCCCTTTCTCAGACGGTTCCTCATTAGGCTTGTAAATTAATCCTCTGCTTTGAAGAGGCAGTATTCTGCTCTTTGCTGTGCACGCAGAGGACTCTGCACCGGGAAAATGTGAATTTTCCTACAGGTCCATCCTGAAAACTCCTCTGCTGCTGTTTCATGGGTGGCCGATGTCCCCAGGACGGGCAGCATCTGCCCAGCCCGGCACAGTCCTCCTGGCCCTGCCCGCGAAGGCATCACCTTATGAATAATAACAGCTTCTCATTTCTAGGAATTTGTTCCCAGCGATTGCAAACCCTCTCTTCGAGTGCCCTAAGAAAAACAAGTCAGAAAACCCACAGGGTTTGTTTGCCTTCTCATGCTCCAGAGGAGCCTGCCTGCCATTTCCTTTTGTCTTTGATTTTCTCCAAACCTCAAAACCACGTGGAGCGATGATTTCTGCCGGCTGCCACCGCTGCTTTTTTTGGTGTGTGGGCAGCTGCCCAGCCGGAGCCGTGCCACCTCATCCTCCCTCCTGCCACCCTTGGCCACCACGGGTGTTGTGGCACCGGGCTCCCTACCTGGCTCCCACCATCTGGAGCTCCAGCTCCTCCAGCATCCCCAAATTCCACAGATCCCAGTGCCTACAGCTCTTTGCTGCGTGTGAGCGATCCCTTCCAACCCCTGCTGATTCCTGGGGCTCAGACCAAAACTGCAAACGGTGAAATATTTGTGCTAAATACTTCTTTTCTGGATTAATCTTTAATTTTTTTTTTTGGTGGACACTTATTTAGGGAAAAAAAGAAAAAGAATCGAGCTCTTCCAGCTCCCCTGCCTGTTCACCCACCAGTTAATGTGGAGTGTGGGAAGCTGATGGTCCTGCTGGGGTGTGCGTGGTGTTACGGGGTCTTGCAAGAAGGACATGGTGGATTTTATGGACTCATGGTCACAGACGCAGCTGGAGCTCTGTCCCCATCCCCAGCTGCCCTGGGTGACGTGGGGAGGGGGACCCAGGTTGTTGGGGGGCAAGAACATCGTGGTGTGGGGCACAGCTACCCCGAGCCTGGCTCCTGGGATCCCAGCTGGAAATCAGACAGGCAGAAATTTCACATTATTGCCATGAATTCGTTGATAAATGAATCCACGCCCTGACTCCGTGCGCTGTTAAGAGCTGCTTTAACGTCAGGGACAAGCAGCCCCACAGAGTTCATAAAGAGAAGTGTAGGTACATTTGAGGCTTAAAATAAGTACGTTAAACAGCTTAATTAATAAGCCACGGAGCTGAAGCCCTCGCTGCAATCCACGGAATTAGACTGAAGATTATTTACTCTGCTGGCGGGAGGGGATGCCTCACAGGCGGCGCTGGAAAGCCTCGCTTTCTGACACCGAGCCCATAAAACCCAGCCACCAACCATCCTCTTCAGCCTCAAAACACACGCTCCTGCTTCCACCAGCCAGTTATCCGCTGCAGTGAAGCAGTAGTTACAGTCAGAAGCATTTTTCAGTGCTGACAGATAAAAACCTGCGGATTTTAGATCAGCAGAAATGAGGGGCAGAGCTCTCTAACGTGCCTGCAAACCCCTCTGGCTGAGCAGGTTTTTGTGGCAGGTAAGGCTGTGCCCAGCTCACGCACCACGGCCTGAAAATGTGGGCTGTATATTTTCCTCTTGGGGGATTTTTGGACCATGAAAGGCTTCTTTCACACGGGGCTTAACAACTGAGAAATGCTCGTGTTGAGAATGGATTAAGAAATCAGCAGCTGCCCTAATGTTTAGCTACGGCGAGGTCTATCTGATCCCAAAGAAAGCATTGTAAGCCACCTACACTTAGAGTAAAATCTTAATTTATGTATTTTCAAATCTTTACATGCAGAGATAATCAGCCTGATAGAGTCCCTGATTTACGCAGGGCTGGTGAGTGACAGGGTTAGTGACTCTGGGCAGAGCTGATGCTTCTCTAATACCCCGTGAATAATAATCAGCAGCTGCATATAGTCATAGGATACTCTCTAAGTGCCACCAAGCTGCTCAGGGGTGGCATGTCCCTTACCCATTCCCAATATATTCTACCTGGGAAGCACCTAGCTGCGTTTTCCAGGTGAAAACTGGGAATAACTCCACCCTGGTGAACCAGGTTAGACCACTGCAAGTGCTATCTTGGCTATTAACAGCCACAGATGACGCACAAAAAATAACCTCTCCATTGGAAAGGATAACATAATACTCCTGTTTCTGTCAGAAGGTTAGTTGGGGGAAATATTGAGCGAGCCCTGACGAGTATCTCTGTAGTGATAAATGCTCATGAATGGAATTCCACTTTCTTCAGAGGTTTCAAATACGTAAACAGCAGGGCAGAGGGTGCCTGTGAGATGGTCCTTATGGCCAGCGAGGTGGTGGTGGGGCAGCTCCCAGCCCCAGCAGGTGAAGGATGCTCCGGGTGGGTGTGAAACCAAGGAAGGGGCTCAGGGGGGTGTTGCTGAGGGGCTTCAGCTTGGACTCATGGTGGGGCTGTTCTCCTGTGCAGTTTAATCAGGCTTTTATCTTGTTTTGAAAAGAGAAAAGCTCTTTGGGCTTTTCTCCATCTCCTGACTCACGGTGGTGTTTAAGCTGCTGAGACTGGCAGCTCCCTGAAGCAAAAAAGTCACCTCTTTTCTCTCCTGGCCAGGGTGCCAGGAAGGGTCCCTGCTCCCCATGGGATGGCAGGGGCACGGGGACCATACCCTGTGTCCCCCAGCAAACAGTTTCCTGGCACAGCCAGCTCTCCTGCCAATGTCCATAACGATGTACATAAAGGTACTTAATGTCCCTTGAGGGGTGGTGAGGATGAGCAGCGAGGGCTAGAAACTGCCCAGCTGCTGTGAAGAAGCAGAGGCTGTTAATTAGGGCAGATTTTAGTTTGGTTTTACGCTGTACTGGGTAGATGGGGAGGACACAAGGACTGGTCATGCCAAGCGCCAGCTCTTCTCCAAGCCTCGGAGGGGTTTGCAGGTTGGTGGCTCCAGAGATAGCTTGGATCTTTCTCCTGAAGACCTTTCAAATGGGGTTTTCAGTATCCAGAGGACCTAATGATGAGCTGGATGACAGCTCCCAAGGAAGCCCATCCCACCAGATGCAACATATCTGGAAGAAAAGCCTATCTTACTCTCAGACCCCTTCTTTTCCCTATTTTAGGTGGGCTGTGAACACGCAGAGCCACCTAAGGCACTCAGGAACACTGGAAGAGGGCAGAGGAGCAAGCACATCCCATCAGGGTTCTGCTTTTCTTCTTGTTGTTGTTAATGACTCCACTGAAATTAAACTTCTGCCAGAGGAAGCAGCCTTTCTCATGGGTTTCTGCAGCCAGGACAGCTTAGAAAGGGTGATAGCATCACATTAGTATTTCTGGCAGGCTTCAGCTGGGACCAGAGCAATTGGAATTTATTTTTTATTTTTTATTTTTTTTTTTACAGAATATGTAAAAAAATTCCTGAGGGGGAGAAATAAAAAATTAAGATTAGAAGTGGAGATTGTGACAAATAAAAGTAGATATTTAATTTAAACACACAACCCCCCATCACAGTATTACTCAGCTTGGTTGTGCTGTAGCCTGTGCCTACCTTGCTCCTCAGCTGCTGACAGTGCCTTTTCATTGCCATAAAGGACTTGATCTGCTTTTAAAATGTGGGGTAATTCCAGTTTCTGGGATGTCACCTACTGAGGTTTAAGGCTACGGGATATTATAGATGGACTTGTGTTGGCATTTTAAGTGACAGTCCTGATTTTCTTACCCCAAATCTGCTGTTTTACTGGCTTTACTCTTTAATGCTGATGAGTTTGTTATGTCTCTCTCCAGATTTATAGTTTGTGTGCTTGGTTTTATTTGGTTATCACTAAAAAAACCTTAATTTTCCCTCTAGTCTTGGGGTTTCCTTTTCATTTTTCTATTAAATCAATTCTAGCATTTTGCTGTCTTTGCTTGTCAGGCGCCTCAATTAGGTTAACGTCCTAGTGATCTTACGAAGCCTTAAANTATTTAAAAATACGAGATATAGAAGAATTTAGTGTATCTATATCTAGCTCCCATTACTAAACTAACTTCTATGTCAGTCCAGCTAAAACCTAAAAAAAAATCTTTTGTCCAGTCCTAAATTTGATTTTTTTTTTTTTTTTNGCTACGGGATATTATAGATGGACTTGTGTTGGCATTTTAAGTGACAGTCCTGATTTTCTTACCCCAAATCTGCTGTTTTACTGGCTTTACTCTTTAATGCTGATGAGTTTGTTATGTCTCTCTCCAGATTTATAGTTTGTGTGCTTGGTTTTACTTGGTTATCACTAAAAAAACCTTAATTTTCCCTCTAGTCTTGGGGTTTCCTTTTCATTTTTCTATTAAATCAATTCTAGCATTTTGCTGTCTTTGCTTGTCAGGCGCCTCAATTAGGTTAACGTCCTAGTGATCTTACGAAGCCTTAAAATTTTATTTAGATTTATTTTTATTTATTTGTTTGCTTTATGACTTGTGGCCAAGCAGTTTGCTCACCGGGTGCTGGTATGAGGTTTATGGGCTGCCTCGGCCCCGCTGTGGTCCTGGGGATCGCCTCCGGCCGGAGGGATGGGATGGGACCACGGCAGCTCCCGGGAAAAATCCTGCCCTGTGGGAAAAGAGGACCCAGCTGGTCCTCACTTAGAGAAACCTGCAGTTCCTCTGGAGCAAGAGAGCAATTTTGCATCTTTATTCTCAGCTAAAGATTTTGAATATTAATAGATAAAGTTTCTTTTTAACATATAAATGGTATCTAATATGATTTTTTTATATATAAAGTGCATATAATATGTAGTATATAGTTTCTTACGTATAGATATAATATAATATAATATNCCAGTCCATTTTAGGAAATGTCAGGGAAATAGTGGTGCCCAAATAAATTCTAAAGCCTGCAGTGAAGTTTTTCATTGTTTGCTTTGTTCCTGGAAATAAAAACAGGGGGGGAGCTGTGTGCCACTGAGGATGGCACGTGTTCCGCAGGGATGAATAGAGCAGCTATTATTGAGCAGCTTAAATTGCTGGGTAAGCAACGGGCAGTGCAGTTCTTGGTTGAAAAGAAGGTTTACATCTCATGTGAAATCTTTTTGTTGTTATATTGCTGCTTCGTACGAGTCAAACGCAGCCCATTTTCATCAAGTTTAACTTGAATCAGATCCCGAGATCCTCTTCCAGCCTTGGGTGGGGAGCTGGCCCGGAGAAGGGCAAGCGAAGATGTCACCCGCTTGCCAAGGGCTTGTTGTGCCCACGGGTGACACGAGGCCACGCAGCAGCACGGGGGTGGCACAGGGTATGTCCTGGGATCGCACCCCTGGGGTTCAACCCGTCCTGGCCATTCAGAAACAAACACTCAGGAGCAGGGTGGAGATGGACATCTCCTCCACACCAAACCTGCATCACGAGGCCAGGAAACACCCCGACGAATTTCAGCTGACATGAGATGAAAAAGAACTGAGTAAAAAAAAAAAAAAAGAAAGAAAAAAAAATTAAAGAAAAAAATTAAAAAATCCCAGCTTTGGCCCTCTCGTGAGGAACAATTTGTCTGAGCTCATGTTGAATCTTTTCCCAGGATTTTCCAGCCTTTCTATTTTTTTCCCCCCATTGTGCGGGTTGCCAGGACAAATGAGTGGGTTTGGGAGGAGGCTCCTCCTCCGGCAGTGAGCTGGAATGAGCCCCTTCCCACTGCTGGTGGGGTGCTGCCCCCCAGATTCCCTGTGAGATAACCTGGAGTGAGGTGAAGGTGGAAAGAAATAGGATGAGGTTTAGGTAATTTTGGACCTGCCGCGGATGTTGTCTGAACGACGTGTTTTCATTTGGTTCAGCTCAATGATCTTAAGGGAATTTTCCAACCTAAATGGTTCTGTGATTGCTTTTTCTTAACTGTTTGCCTTTGGGGTAATGCACCATCATTCCCAGGTGGACACAGGGAGGGTGGTGGCACTGTGGTCCCATCATCTGTCCCCCTGGAGACATCCCATTCAGGTCAGGCAGCAGAGATGGGCCAACTCCCGCACCAATGCTGTGGGGCATCTCTCAAGCATTTACTCCTGAAGAAAAATTGGTTTTGGGATGGCTTGTGCCATCAAATGCTGGAACTATTAATCGAGGTGAACTGGTTGTGATTCTGGAAAAGCCTCCTTGATTAATGTGCTCTTTTTTTCCACGCGGGAGACTGAATCGTCAAGTTTTTGTTCTGGTCCTTTGCGCCGGGCCCGGCTCAGTGTCCCGGTGCGGGATAAGGGCCAGCCCCAGCTCAAAGACTTTTTCACTTTGAAAGAATAGAAGGAAGGAAGAAAGAAGCAGAAAATATATTAAAATGAGAGATTTTATATTAGTTATGTGATCCCCTGGGAGCAACCATAAAATTATGTGGCTTTTTCGTAGCCATTTACTATTCAATATAAAAAGGGTAGTTGCCATAGCAACCACTGCATCATACGACATCTGATACCTTGGCGAAACAGGGAGTGCTCTTAAATCAACTCCCCAAATTTCATATGAAAGTAAATACATTTTACTGGTGATTTCAAGGCAAGCCTGCACCACGACAAGCGACACGGTGCTGTTACCCTGCTAAATCTCCTGGCCTCTGGGCCTGATCCTGCAAACTGGCAAATATTTTTGGGCCCTGAAGCCGACATTACTCAGCAGTGAGAGAGATTAGACACTAAAGGAGTATGTTTTCCTAAGTAAAATTAAATGGAAGGAGCAAATGACACCATTCTTTTTTTTCTAATTTTTTTTTTTTTTTGACATTTGTTGCTGACTGGGGAGTGCCAAAAAAATAAAGAAGTTGAGCTCGGTTACAGCTGAAGTTCCAGCTGCCAACTGTGTGATCAGCACAAAGGAGGGAGAAGGAGGTGGGGGGGGAGGAAGGGGAGGGAAAAAAAAAAAAAAAGAAGATGTTTGTGTAAGCTCACATTTGACTTTGGAGTTTGTCTCGCTCACAATCTGGTCCGCACGTGCGACGTTGAGGGGGTAGAAGTGACATCAGCCTCGGGATCTGCTTTGGCTCCTCTCTGGCCGGCAGTAAGGGTGGTGACGGGGGGTGTGTGTGAGGGCTGGGGGGGCAGCATCCTGAAGAGCTCTGGGTTCTGCATCACGGTGACAACCCTGGGAAGAGAGAGGTGTAAAACGGCTCTCAAATGCTCGGGGAGAGATTCGGGTCTCACCCAAGGAGGGTCCCCACCACCGGGTCCCCAGCACAGGTGCTTCTTTACAGCCTCTTGGTGCCATCCATGTGGATGCTCCCAAGGAAAGGTGCCATTACACACATGGGTATTTTTTAGCAGCTGTTTTTCTTTCCAGAAAATGTGTATTTTCCAAGCAGAGGGAGTGCTTGGGTGGCGGCAGCGGGAGATGGCACCCCCATGGGGGCCCACGTTGAGATATCAAGCCCAGATCCACTTCCTAAATTTGGGTTTGGACATCTAATTTGAGGAGTCTGGCTGGGATATCTATTTGTTTTGTGTTTTGTTGTTTTTTTTCCTTCTTTCTTTAATACATAAAAAATTATATATATTTATTAGACTCCTCAATATGCTGCCATTTCCCATAAACTGAGCTATTTCTTTCATAGGCAAATAGACAAGATCACCAGGTTGTGGAGAGAGGCTTTCAGTGACGAACCCAACGGGCTTCAGTTCTGCTCAACAAACGCTGCTTTCCTGTTTCCCGTACTAATTCTCTATCCTTGTTCCTTATTACCTTAAAATTCCTCTTTAACCAACTCACCAGTATCTATTTCCAGTGGCAAGCAAAGGCAAGCATCGTTTCTTTTTTAGTAAGCATCCAATTTCAGACTACCTACATTTCGTACCGAAAACAATTTAAAAATGTGTGTGAGAGTGCCTGGCACTGACTTAACCTCCTCGTGCCCTCACAATGAGAAAGAGAAGTGCAGGAAAACATAAAGTTATTGTTTCAGCATCATCTTTGAGGCTGAGAGCTCCTGCGTCACTTTCTGCCCAGCATCGAGCAGCAGCCGCCGCGCTCTGTCCTGTCAATTAAAATACTTCTCATTTTTGACACAATTCTTTAAGTTAATCTTTCCACTGATGTTCGTCATCCGAGTGGAATTTACATTTGTTTTGTATATTTTTAGCCAGTGACCAGTCTTCCACAGCAGCCTTGAAAACTATTTAGCCTGAATTGTTGGCATTTTGCTGTGCCGAGGCTCAGTGTTTTGCTGCTGAGGGTTGGGAGGATATTTTTGTTTTGGGGGGGGGTAGGATTTGTAGAGGTTTTGAATGCAGGAGGCTTACACCAAGCACAGGTGAGGAGGTACAGCCTTGCTACACCTGTGTTTGATTTCAAGCCTGTGAAGTGTGGGGTGTGAGGATGAGGAGAGTGGTTGCTGCCTCCCAAAAGAGATGTGAGACCTCACCCACGCAGCAGGAACAAGGAGGTACCCGAAACAGCCCAGCTGTTGGGGAGGAGAGAGAGAGCTGGAGAGGAACTCTGTGTCAGGGAGTGGAGTGACAGGACGAGGGGTAATGGTTTTAAATTGGAAGAGGGGAGATTTAGATTAGATCTTAGGAAGAAACTCTTTGCTGTGAGGGTGGTGAGGCACTGGAAGAGGTTTCCCAGAGAAGCTGTGGCTGCCCCATCCCTGGAGGGGTTCAAGGCCAGGCTGGATGGGGCTTGGAGCAACCTGGTGTGGTGGGAGGTGTCCCTGCCCAGGGCAGGGTGTTAGAACTGGGTGATCTTGAAGGCCCCTTCCAACTCTATTCTGTGATTCTATGATTCCCATTTTCATCCTTGATCTGATGTACCGACCACTCTCCCAAATAGCTGAAGGGAATTATTTTTTCTTTGTCGTATGAGAACTGTGTGTTTTTATGGGGCTTTGCTCTTGCTGGAAGCTGGTTCCTATTCGCATCCGCGGACTCTGACTCAGTGAAGTTAAATCTCTGTGGTGCTCACATCTATTAATCGCGTGTTGTGCTCCGTCCTGACTGTTTGGTTTTGACCTTGCCCATCTCAAGGGGTTTCCTTCCATGGTCCCCACACTCAAAGAAATTCGGCACTTTCCAATGGGTTCTTACACTGAGAGATGTGGGCAAATAGTCCCTTCAATGCAAGGGACAGAAATGCCCAATTTTGTAAATGCAGTGGGTGGAATTAAGCCATTTAGGGGATCCCCCTCTCCCCAAAACATCCCAAGCAGTTCACCATGACCCTCCAGGCAGGTTTGTAGCCGCAACTGTAACCTTGAGCATCTGCCAAAAATCCTTTCCTGAATGCTTCTATCAGGCTCCAAAAAGTTTTGTGTTGTTCATTTTGGAAATTGTTTGGATGCTTTGGGTTTCAGAAAGTTATAAAAAAAAAGGTATATATTTTGAAGGGTGTTACTATAGCCCAGTGGATACGACTTTGGAAGGGAAATACAGACTGTTCATCCATTGAAACTTGGACTCCTAATTTTCCCTTTGGAAACCTGAGTTTAAGATTGCTTTCTTCAGCCTGCTGTTGACTTGCTCTGACTCTGGGGACAAGCCAGGAAGGGACAGGCGGTGAGGAGACCTCAGCACACCCCGGCTTCTGCTCCAGACCCCCACTATTTATCAGCTTGGCTCAACTCTTAATTATTGGAAATCAAAATGCCCCTTCTTATGCAAGTCTTGGCCCTCTGGCGTTATTCATCTTGGCTTTGTTTTACGAGTGGCAGATAGATGAAAGCAGAGTAAAGGCTCCAAACCCAAACCTGAGCCGACCCTCTCAGATCTACACCCTGCACATCAACAGCTGCAAAGTGGTTAAGAGACTTGATGCAAAGCTGATAAAATGCCAAAAATTCCTCATTCTCTCTCTTGGGGAGCAGGGAGGGCTGTCTGGACAATGTCAACAATAAAAATTGCATTTAAGTGGTATATCATGCAGCCAGCTACTGTGGGCAGAGTGACATGCAGCCAGATGAAGGGGTTTAAAGAGCACGAGCTCCCTGCGCTACCTCCTGTCCCAGCTGGAGACCCCAGAGCCGCGCTGCCACAGCCAGCTCTGCTCAGCATGGACAGGCACAGAGCAGAAGGGGTTCCTGAGCCCAAATGCCTTCTGTTCCTTGATAATTCCCATTTAAAATGGGCTAAATCCACAATTACTGCAAACTGATGCTGCTCTGCTGCATTGTGTACATCCATCCATCCATCCTTCCATCCATCCCTGGAGCTACCACCCATTGAAGACACCACCGGTTGTGTTCTTTCCTCCTTGGCCCTTTGCCTGTATCTTTGTCAGGGTTGGATCTGCTTTGGGCACCCCAGTTATGGGAAGGGGTCTCAGCCTGACTGGAGATCCCCTCACCTCTACGACCAGCCAGACTCCGGAAAGACAGATTCAATGAGCCAGTTTGGGAGAGGGAAGAAGAGAGAGCAAAGGGCTATGCCAAAAAATGAAGAGGAAAGCAGTATTTCTTCTTTGCCCAATTAAAGGAGTAAAAGCTTTTCTCAAAACTATTCAATTTCTTAAAAGAAATTCCATTTCTTAAATGCATTTTCTTCTGCAGCATCTGGGCACGTCCCTTCTTTGTGGCAGAACAATGTTGTGGGCTGGGCTGGGCTGGGTGGCATGGCCAGGGCCTGGGCCAGCTGCCCCCGGCTCCAGTAGCCCCACTTGGCCCCTGATGCTCCACAATCCCCGCTGGACCTTTAGAGCTTCCCTGCCTTCCCCTTGTCCTGTCTCTCACTCGCAGGGACCCAACAAAAGGGGCAGAAGCCACCAAGTGATTGCAAGAGGTACCCGGACCCAGCCACCCACACGGAGCCACTCCACAAACAGGAGGGGAAAAAAAAAGGAAATAAATATCGTGATTTCTCTTTTCTAGTTTTCTTTTACCAGCAGATAAAAGAAAAATAGCTTGTTTTCCCCTCACTGTCCCACTCACTCTGTGGTTTGTGTGATTTTTTCTTTCTTTTTTTTTTTTCCTCTGCTAAACCCTGTATTTTTCAGCTCAGTAAAGTATTTATTAGGAATCTTTATGGACCAGTCTGCTGGTGAATTATATATATTGTACAGCTTCGGCATGAGCTGGGAAAAAAATTTATGGCTTTTTTTTTCCACCCAGATTGACTCTATCCAATAGCAATAAGAAAATGAGGGTTTACCAGGAAAGCTTTAAGCTCAGTTCTGCTTGCCAGAGCAGCAGATACCTTTTCTGTCTTGGTTCATGTGTATTTATATAATGTAATTTTCCCCTCTAATTTGGAAGCCAAGCTGAGGCTGAGCACTAGCGGGCTTTTGTGTCCTGCTAAAGCCTGTGGAACGGCTATGGCTTGTGTTTGGTTTGTTGTTTCGGTTGGTTTTTTTCTTTTTAAAAGAGAAAAGAGAAAAAAAAGTTTGGACTTCTTACTTTAGCATCAATTGTTTTTCAGATCATTCTTAATTCAATGCATAAATACCAGCCGCGGCTGCATATTGTGAAGGCGGATGAGAACAACGCTTTCGGGTCGAAGAACACAGCCTTCTGCACCCACGTTTTTCCAGAGACCTCCTTTATATCAGTGACCTCCTACCAGAACCACAAGGTAGGCTGCTTTTCTGCCTTAAAAAGGCACTTCTTTCCTCTCGGTGGGGCTCTTGCAACTCACACCCTCTGCTGCCCACGGATGCAAAATGACTTTAAAACTGCCGGGATGCGGCTGTGGTGCTGGGCTTTGGGGACGCTGCTCCTGTGAAGCAGAAAACACCTATTTTTTTTTTAAAAAAAGATGAGTTTCCCACCACCACCACCAGCCCCAGCCTGGTAAGGATGAAGGAAGAGCTGAGGATGGAGCGAAGGAGCAGCCCGAGCAACAATGTCTTGGCAAAGCCTGCGAGGCCAGACGCTAATGAATCGGCGTGCTCGTAAAGGCTGAGATGTCATTCACAACAGCGAGCAAAGCTAATAATGACTAGTAAAGCTTGCTCATAAATCTACACTGAAAAGTAATTATAGTATGTGTATTTAGTGAGACATATGAGGAATGTAACCATAAAATCGCAGCTAAGAGCCTGCTCTGTGCTTAGCACGTGAAGGCAGGAGGGGGTTTGGGGGGGCTGGGTTTGTTTTTGGGGGGATATAAAGCACAAGGGCCAGGGTTCTGCTCTTTGGGAGGGGTTTTGTCACAGACACCCCCATAATTGTAGATTTGGGCTGCTCTGCTGCTTTTTTGAGCATGTTTGTAGTGGCAGCAGTGGGTAGGCTGAGGATTTTAGCAGCCCAGGTTACCAGTGGGATGGACAGCAATGTGACAGTTAATTGTCACCTCCCTGTGACCTCAGGTGTCCTTGTTACCCCAGCAGGAGAGAGAAAAGGATGCCAGGCAGGGGATGGCAGGGCTCTGTTTTCAACCCTGCTCCCCATTTACCTGCCTTTGCACAAACTCCTGCTCCCCTGCAGTTTTCCTACAGGTGAAGTCCAACCACAGGGTTGTGTGAGGATTAATTGGAGTTTTTAAAGTAGATTTGGATTCGTAAATAAAGGTGCAGAGTGAAGTAGCTCTGCTAGAGCCCTCCTCTCACCCCACGTGGGAAACCTGCTCTGTGTTACTGTCCCAGCTCCTTTTCTACACGTTCATGGGAAACTACTACAGGAACAGGAACATACGTGAAATTCTTCCTCCCCAATTATCTGACCAGAGCTTTTTCCTCCCAAGCGGGATGCCTGCACGCCCTTTGATGCTTGAAGCATAGAGCTCTCGCAAGACTTTGCAATTAGGGAGCCAGTTAAAAGGCTCAGAGCAGAATCACGGATGTGTGTGTGTTATGGTAAGACAGGGGAAGGAAAAAAAAAAAGTAAGTCATCCCTATTTGGACACTGAAGTGAATCCTGTTTGAAAAGTTGTAGCTGTTGGTGTAAAATGACCAGTTGCCCAAACATGGTTAACCAAAAAGGCTCGAAAGAGCTTATTTAATAGCTACTTAAAATGTCTTGTGTATCAATACTGCCTTTCATCCCTACAGTTCCCAAAGTGCTTTATAAACTTAATACTTCCACTGTCATTGCCATACAACTGCTGCTGGGGGGGGTCAGTAGCAGCAGCACACAGCAGGGAACTCGTGGGTTAGAGGAAAATGCTCCAGCTGAGTCCTAATTCTTTTGGGAACCTCCTGCTGGGAGCTGCTCAGCTCTTGCTGGGCAGTTTGCAGGCTGGAGGGGTTGGATGCTGCCCGGCAGGGGGGACACGGGGATCCACAGCCCAGGAGTGGGAGGCAGAAGGTCTCGCCACAGCCTTACTGTGGTTTCAAGCAAATCACAACCTCAGAGACATATCCAAATGGTTTTACTTATTCTCTTAGGCATTAACAATTGAGATCCTGGTCTGGGTATCTTTCTTAGAAAAAACAAACCACCAAATTCTTTTTAGCTCAGAAATATCCTGCCAGCAAGAGCTGTCCTTGCAAATTATCATCTTTCTAAACAAACACGGAGAGTTGTGGTTACGGAGCTGACTGTGGGGCTCCCGGAGATGGAAAGCTGATGACAGAGGCTACCCCTAAGTACATCTCAGTGAGGGAGGTGTAAGGTCTTCACCCAAAAACTCCCTCCTGGGCTGCATGAAGCCAGGGGAAGGTGACAAGGTGGGACTGAAGCTCTGATTCTGCTTGTGTCAGAGGAAAACCACAGTCCTCAAATAACAAGCTTAAGTCAAGGTGTACAAACCTGATGGCAGGCTGGGGGTTAGGATGAGCCCTGCGCATCCTGTGGTCCATCAGCAGACTGGGAGCTACCCTGGAGCCACTGTGGGAGTAGAAGGGAAAAGCTGGAGCCCTCGGGGCTGGTTAAACTCACATGTCACCACCTTCCTCCTCCATCACAGATACCGGCCAGCTGTTTTCTCAGGAGTTTTTTGGTAAGGGATATTTTTTGGCATTGCTAGCAGTTAGTTATAGCAAGGCTCCTGTAAATCATCCAAACACAAAACTTGCTTGTTGTCCTCACTGCTGCAACCAGACACAGGCTGGTGCAAGCTGGTGGCCAGCTGGCACCGGGGAGCTGGGATGTGTGGCCTCAGGCAGAGGGGACACCCATGGGCAGTGGCATAGTCTACAGGGAGATACGTGTCTTTACCTCTCCACCACCTCTCCTCCTCCTGGAACAGGTCTTTTCAGCAACAGTTGGATGTTCAAGGAGATGATCCTACCCCCTGGTGTTCCTTAGTAGAGTAGGGCATTAATAAGACCTGGTTCTGACCAATTCTGCCCCTGGTAAGTGTTAGACCTGTCTATAACCTTACTGCCAAAGAGCCTTGGGCGTGTGGTTGTGCCCAGACACACAAACCTCTATTTGGGAGGTGGATATTTTAGGAGTTCCTGTGTCCTTACAAGAATTCTGGTGCTTTTCTGGCATTTTCCAGTTCCTGACACCCTTTCAGATGATCATGTTCACTGCCTGTTTGTCTTTACAAAATCCTTTGTTAAAGAGATGGTTTATTTTAATCTTTCGATGGACAACGAAGTCCCTCTTCCTGGCATTCCTGACCACTGTATGGCTTTGGTTTGTACTTGCCTTATACAGGCAAGGGATCAGGTGGCAGGACTGGCAAGGGAAAACTACATTTACTGGGGCTGTAAGACAGATGAACTACTGAATATTTTTAAAGGAAATTTCATCCTTTTATTTTTTTCTTTTTTAACAGAACTTTCATGAAATTGCAGAGCTGAGTTCCATCAAATTTAAGTCTAAGTCAGTTCTAAAGCATTTTGACCCTTTTGATAGACTACAGCTCCTGGGGGGAAAGGCACTTCTTGCAAAAGGCAGCACCTTTCCTTTGCCCAAAGACAATTCATTATTTGAGTTACACAAGACATTTCGCAGCAGGAAAATGACTATAAAGCTAGATAAAATTGTTGTGGAGCTGGGGGAGAGCCAAGCTGTAAGGAATAGGGATGTATAACAGGGAAACATGGAAATTATGTTTTATTTACATCAGACAAACATATTCTCAACAACAAGAGCCCAGAACAAGAACATGGGATGCAGACTTAAGGAAATTTGCATCCCCGTCCTCAATTTTGTCAGCTTTAAAAGCTGCATCTGCAAGATCTAGCACCAATCTTCACAGCTGAGTTCCTCTCCCAGCTGTGCCTGCAGACACACCGTCTCTGCCCCCACGTTTTCAGACAGCCCAGCCTCTGGTGGCCTCTGCATTTCACGGGGTGTCGCGTCGGACGGTGCATCCAGGGACCCAATGCCCCTGACCTGCTGCTGCGCCTTTCGGGCTGGTGTGTTTTCAAACACTTTATGCTTGGTTTCATTCTTTTCAAGATAACCCAGCTGAAGATTGAGAACAACCCCTTTGCCAAGGGATTCAGGGGGAGCGATGACAGCGACCTGCGCGTGGCACGACTGCAGAGGTACGACCCAGCGGGGCCAAGGAGGGGACAGCAGGGAGGAGGAGCTCAACGGGGTGGTCTCCTGCCCTGCTCGTGGGGTTCAAGGGGGCTGCTGAAGTGCACACACGTGTGTGCTGAACCCAGGTTGTGGTTCAACAGGCAGCCAGTGCACGTGCCAGACCCCGTGACCTATGCAGAAACACCAATCTTAATGACTATAGAAGTATTTGAATTAATTTGGGCCATTTTGTCCTTTTCATGTGTTCTAGAGTTTTTTTTCTTGACAAGCAATACCGCTTAAACCAGGAGGATTTCTATTATAGCATGATGTCATCCCACAGGCAACAGATGAATTTAACAGGGTTCTGATTTTATCTACAGGTCCCTTGCTAATACCGTCCCAGGGGAAAAATTCAAATCCCAAAACAAACTTAGGATTCCCAACCATGAGAGCAAACAGAACCTGCAGTCAGTCCTTATGTTTATCTAAGCCATCAAAGCAAGTCTTTTCTGTGGGAGCTGACCAGCCTATATGAGAACATTCCTATACAAATAAAACCATCCCAATGGGGAGAGCCACCCCAGCATGGGCACAGTGGGGAGACTGGGGAAGGTGGGGACACACTAGTGGCTTCCTAGAAGTCCTGCTCCGTTGGTGCAGAGGAGGTTTAGGCAGCGCAGAGTTCTTGATTCCAAGAAAATCTAGTGCCCTCCACGCTTCATCATTTCCTCACAAATGATGCTTTAATTCCTATTCAGCTACTAAAGTGTTGCACCTTTTTGGAGAAGAAGTTGTTAAAGGTGTCTATGCCGCATCACATTTTCTTGTGTTTGAAGGCATTAGGGCTTTTAATGCCATTTATACCCCTGAAAAGTTCTTCCTGTAAACCAGTGACACACTCTGTGTGTTGGTGTAATTCTTGCCCACGCCCAGGAAATCGTGATGATTTCATTGCATTTGGCCAAGGGTGTTGAAGTCATCAGATGGGGATGCTCTAGGGAACCCAAGCGAATATTTCATCTTTCTGGTAACGCCAATTGCTCTCTAACTGGTAATAATTTTTCTTACCTCCTCTAGCAAAGAATATCCAGTGATTTCCAAAAGCATCATGAGGCAGAGGTTGGTGTCCAGTCACGGCCAGCTTTCAGCAAAGCCAGATGTTAACCCACTTCATGGGAATCACCAAACCCTTCAACATTACCAGTATGAGAACGGTGCTCACATGCAATTTGCAGCTTCGGATACTCAAGATCTGCCACTCAACACCTTCACAGCACAGAGAGATTCAGGGCTCTTCTACCATTGCCTAAAAAGAAGAGGTAACTTGAGTTTACAGCTAGAAAAATATTACAGCAAATAAAGCTGAGAGTGTGAGCACTGAAAACTTACTGCTAATTACAGAGCATTTTGGCACTTTTAGGCCTTGATCTTCAAAGATTCTGATGTGATCAAAGTGGTTTGGAGGGTCAGGGCCCAAGAGCTGGGATTTTGGGCAGTTACTGGAGGTTTTGTCCCGTAGAAGGCAAATTCAGACTCTTGAGTTGGAGCCGAAAAAAATAATTGGAATACATAATTCAAATGGCATGAAGCTGTGCTGGAAAGTTATCCATTGTTAGAATAGGCTGAATTAATACTGGTTTGGAGGGGGCCTGGTTTGTCTTGAGATGTGTTGATGCTGCCATTAGCGTTAATGAAATTATGCAAATTCAGTACTTTTCCAGGACGAAGCCCTTAGCCATCCTCCTGACGGCTGCAGAGCAGGGGGACTGTGGTAGCTGGGTGTGAGCATCCCTCTCTTCTTACCCTCTAGTTCTCAAGTTCAAGTGAGCTGTAGCTACATTCTCTTCCTTTTAGCCCGGCATCAGATGAGATCATGACATGTTTTAAGTTAAACGGAAAAATTTTGCGCAGAAACAAGAAATCCTTCTATTTGCATGTCTCGTTGGCCGCTAATTCGTTTAAGCTGTGAGAATCCTCTGATCATGGGCAAACGAAGAATCTAACAGCACCAGTAATGAGGGCTGCGAGGCGAATGTGTAATTTTAGCAGATGTTCAATCTGCAGATGAATTCACTAATTCACCCCGAGACTATTCCTAACAACTAACAGAACCCCGCTGGTGAAGGCAGCCACGGTCACCGCAAGCCGTAGGAGAGGGGCTACGGCTTCTCAGGGTAAAGCTGAGGGAAGGACCGATGACTGGGAAAGGGCTCCTTTATCTGGAAATATTTCTGCAGCTTTTGACGTGAATATCTGGGAAATGTATAGTCATTTTTGTAATGACAGGAAGGCAGGCTGCGATAAGACCCTTTAAGAGACTTCTTGAATTTGTCAGGAGTAACACTGCGAGAGTGTCAGGGACCTCTGTTATCTGGATGGAGGAGAAGTAATCTCTGATGTGAGAATAGTAGCCCAAGCCACTCACTTAACCTGATAAATGTCACCAGAATGCTTTGAGGCTGAGGGGATTTGCCTGACATTTGCAACACAATGTCTTTTTGATGTTGTACATTGTCTTTCCAAACTGAAGTGGTTTAACTGGATTAATTTGAAAAAGAGCACCAGTCCTTTCGAGAAATAATCACAGACTGCGTGCTCAGCTTCTAAGGGGACTCCATAAAACCACCCCTGGCTCTTGGCAGACATCTATTAAACGCCGTCGCTCTGGGAGCTGCTTCTGAACATGCTTTTTTTATGTTTGTTTCTTTGGGTTTCTTTTGCAGAAAGTGCTCGGCACCTGGACCTGCCCTGCAAACGCTCCTACCTGGAAGCCTCCTCTTCTGTAGGAGACGATCACTATTTCCGTTCCCCGCCTCCGTACGATCAGCAGATGTTAAGCCCTTCTTACTGCAGCGAGGTGGCTCCACGGGAAGCCTGCATGTACTCTGGTTCTGGGGCTGAAATTGCTGGTGTCTCCACGGTGGATGACTTGCCACCTCCGCCTCCCCCCTTGAGCTGCAATATGTGGACTTCTGTCGCACCTTACACCAGCTACAGCGTTCAGACAATGGAAACTGTCCCTTACCAGCCTTTCCCTGCTCATTTCACAGCCACCACCATGATGCCACGGCTCCCCTCCATCACGGGCCAAGGCTCGCAGCCACCAGGTAACAGCCACTTCAGTGTCTACAACCAGTTGTCCCAGTCTCAGGTTCGGGAGCGCGTTCCTTCTTCATCTTTCCCGAGGGAAAGGGTGCACCCGTCTGTGTGTGAGAGAAAACCCCCTTCTCCACACCTAAACGCGGCGAATGAGTTCCTGTACTCCCAAAGTTTTTCCTTGGCCAGGGAGTCGTCGCTGCAGTATCATTCAGGGATGGGGACTGTGGAGAACTGGACTGACGGGTGACGCTGACGGCCAAAGCGATGCCACCCCCAACGTTACTGCTCCAGGACAGTGTTCAATCAGTGTTGATACCTGTGGGTAACTTGCACTTCGGTGAGACAAACGTGCATTTCCAGAGGGATTTGTGTGGGTGAAGAGCTTGTATCTTCAGGCACACAGAGAAGTACATCTCCTGTCTCGGTGGGCTGGATTCATCGGTCTCTTACTGACTCCCAAATAAATTAGTTCTCCCATCTTCATTACAGATCCAGCAGGAACCACACCTTCATGAGTAACAAGTGAAGTAGCTAGTCGTTTTCTTTTGCTTGTATTATTAAACATCCACGAGCAAATTTTGGCTATTTGGGAAAAAAAAACAAACCCCCAAAAAAGAGCTTCACTTTTATGGTACTTGGTTTGTGAAGTCACAGCATCCCAAAGCTCAAAGGAAAAAGCGACCTGTCCGGTTGCCCAGTTCAAGGACTGCTGTAGCAGCACTTCTTTAGCTCTTCTTTTTCATTTGCCTGTAGAAATTCCTTCTTCCTCTGGAAGTGAGGGAGCGGTTGGAGCGCAGGGGCCGGCGGGGAGGCTCAGTGGTGGGGTTCAGGGAGCTGGGGTGCTGCTCTGGTCCCTCCCCGGTGCAGCACAGGGCTCGTGCCATGGCATGGAGAGGAGAAGGCACCGATGCACAAATGTCTCTTCTTTCCCCCCACGACACCATCGTTCGTGGCTGTGGGAAACTCAGAGGTGACGTGTTATGCCCGAGGCCAAACAGCAAATGAATCGCAGCGTTAGGAACAGACCCAGTGTATTCAGCCTCCCATCTGTTGATTGAATCACACTTTGCTTATTGCAATATATTTATGAAGTTTAAGCTTAAAAGTCGCTAATACTTTCCAGAAACGATTTCTGTATTTGCTGGTCCTTGATTTCTTTCGTATTCAGCTGAAATGTGCCTTTTGTGCTATGTTTTGTTTTGATTTGTTTTTGCAGCTAGCTCAGAAAGAATCGTTTTCAGCATAAAGGAGGCAGAGAGGAATATTTTCTTACTTGTGGGGTGGGGTGGGATGAGCTCCCGTTACCCATCAGGCTTTACAGTGTACAAATATTTGTAGAACAGGTAAAAATCTGTAACCAGTGTATACGTTGCTACCATTGTTTACTGTGGAAGTACCTTGAAATGACTCCTTCAAGCTCTGGCTTTGCCCACTGGAGTGTCCCTTCGAGGTGAGGAGGGATCAGGTAAGGAGGGATGGCTCAGCAATCTGGGTAAAGCAATCTGAGCTCTTTCTGGAACAAAGCTCCCATTGCTTCATCCCAAAAATCTCCTGAGCGGGGACGTGTCCTCCTCCGGTCCGCAGTGTGTCCATCCTGCTGAGCTCCCAGGTGATGCCATCCCAAGGGATGGTGACACAGAGATGATGCCAGGAGTTTGGTTCCACCAAAAAGCGCAATATTTAAGCTCTAGTCATGTGCAGCAGGGTTTGTTGGTTGGTTTTTTTCTTTAACCCCACTCCCTGCTCCCCAAATGGGCAAAGGCAAAAAGCTGAAATACAGATTTGGAAGTCAGGAGGTACTTCTGTGCTTGGATGAATCCATCCCAATGAGGAGAGGCTGATGGATGAGGGCGGCTGCTTGCAGTGAGACAACCGTGAGGCCACTAACGTGGAGGTCACGTTTCAACCAGGACAATCTCGTGCACCCGTTCAGCAGACTACGTGTGTGACCAGTGTGGATTTTGTAATCAGATTTTGGAAATCACTACAATTTTTGCATGCTGAATAGCTATTTATATACATATATATTTTATATATATATATAAAAAAATATATATATATCACAAATGCAGGCCACGTGTCCAATTCAGCTTTGCTTTTTACGAATGAAATACTTAATAAAAATGAATGTTGCAAGGTTTTTTTTTTTGGAAAGACATCTATTTAAATTGTTTTTTTTTTTTAATTACACACCTTTGATGTAAAAACTAAGAATTGGTTAGATAAAAAAACCATATATACTACAGATAAATCTTTATTAGAAACCACATTAGATACAGGTGGTATGGAATTTTTAAATGTTTGTTACATAGCATGGACGTTTTATTTTACATATCAGAACATAAAGTCATTTTACTACTATAAGCTGTCTCTGGGTGCATTTCAATGATTAGTATAAAAATTGAACGACCAAGTACCTCATCTCTCTTCTGTCTTCTACTCTCCCATTGTACCAATCTCACACTTTCCAAGATGCACACTTAGCTCTTTTCTTTGCCATCTCACGGCTGCTCTGTCAAACTTGAACCACCCGCTGCAAAACCAACGGAGTTTTGGGTGGTCTGTGATAGCTCATGGGTTTTTTTTTAATGGAAACATGAATCAATCTGCATATACCAGAGTTAAAACCAGCCTCTGGCCCGATAACAAGAGCTCCAAAATGACATCCCTGTACTCACGTGCAGACCAGTTGCAACACCAATGGTGAAGAATTAAAGGTTGGAGGTGTGGGGGGAGAGGTCTGGGGATGTCCCTACCCACAGTTTGAAATGCTGAGTTCATTCCTCATAGTGATACTGGATCAACACCAAACGAGACAAATGCTGCCACAACCACCTGAAAATTCATGGGGTCAGCAGCCCAGAGTCCAAATGACAAGCTTAGACTAGAACTTTTGCCTGTTTTACAAATATGGTTAACAGAATAACTATGTCATTTTTAATTGCTTCTATTTTTAACTAGTTTTCATATATCTTCTGCTCATCAATGCAGCATTTATTGATTTAAGGTAGTTTTAAAAGCAACTCTTATGAGAATTGTTCCAACAGCTTTCACTTAATGCAGGAGATGTAGAGGAGACTTGGATATGTAATTAATCCAAGTTTTAACTTGTGAGGGCACAGCAGGCCCTGACTGCTCTCAGCCTTTCTAGAGGGCAGCCAAGGCTCAGTCCCAATCCAGTCAGAGTGGCAAGTGCCTCTGAAACCCTGTGGCAAATAACAAGCTTTTAGTTATAAAAATAGTACTTGGTATTTGGGAGTACAGGACCTGATTGTAAAAGCCTGAGTTAGCACATAGATGTGCAAAATTTGGATATATGCTAATCTGGTCATCTGGGCTCCTTTTATAGTCAATGGAGAGAGATCAGACATTTAGATTAAAATGGGATGAATCATTCTCCAGTGATGATTTTTTTCCACTTAGAGAGGAATCTAGCTCAGCCACTTAAACTAGATTTCCCATTTCTAAATAGCTAAAGTTAGTGGGATCCCACTTCTACGTGACATTTATAAGAGCATTTAGATGGCATTAAATAGCCATCAGCTCACAAATGCCACTCAGCCTGAGCACAAATCCATAGCGAGCACAGCCCTGAAGCACTTTCTGGTTGCATTAATTTGTAGAGTGGAAATATGCTGTTCTTTTTTGGTTTGGGGGTTGGGTGTTCTTTTTCATTTCAAAATTTCTAACCTGTTTGTGTATCCCATCCCAAGGGCGAGCTCACAGGCAAGGCGGGCACCCAGGTTCCACCTCATTTCTTCTGCATATCACCACCTGGGTAGGTCTGGCAGTGGTTGGGTGTGCGATTCCCCATCGAGCACCTGGCTATGCAGCATCATTCCTGGTGATTCCAGTGGGCATCCAGAAACACAGAGCACAGCAACACTGAAGTATCCTTGAGAATCTGGAAACAGAAAGCCAAGGCTCTATTTGTTTTCCAAATCAGAACCGCTGAACTACGGACATCATTAAAAAAACCCATATCCCTACAACCTGCACAGCATTAAAATAGATCAAGTATGCTTACTGTGCCCAGGCTTGATTTACTACAGTCTAAACAGTTTTTTACTTCTCAAGAATGTGGAGAACTCAGTGTGTGTGGAGGCTTTTTAGGCTCTAGCTCTGGTTAGGCGGCTTGTTGCATCGTAACAGGGAACAGCAATCCAAGTGGAGAAAAACCAAGTCCATTTCAAACCAGATTAAGGCAAAAATTAGCAAGCGAGGAAAACTTGGATACACGCGAGGTCTGTTTTCCATTGATGTGTTCTAAACTGTACCTAAAAGGCTGGGGGACTTTTTTTTATTCTGTTTTTCTTTAAGGTAGATGTCCAAATTTAATATTGGCACAAGCAAGCGTAGTTCCACCGAGTCCAAGAGCACTTATGCCAGCACTGAGTTTGGACTTCACTCTAAATAGAACAAATATTTGTATCAGTTTGCTGAGTATGTGAGTAATACGAATATTTGCCAAAATTTAAACAAGCTAAACTTAAGTCATGCCAAAAGCCCCACCATTCAATTTGGTATCGTTGGCAGCTCACAGGCTCAAGAGAGGCCTAAGTCTGGAAGAGCTGGGGTGTTTTTGGCAAACGAGACATTTTTTTTTTCTCTCTCTCTCTCCACATTTTGGAATATTTGTGCCTCTCTGTATTAATTTATGATGTCATTAAATAATTCTTTTTGCAGCTTGTACAGAAAGAATGTTTCTTTTGAAGATGAGAACTCCCCTGAGGATGGTTATAGTGAAAAATTCCAGCAGGAGGGAAAAAAAAAAGCTCTCTCCTTGGCCACTCACGTTTCTGCAGTGGTGTTTGAACAGCAAAAAAATTTACAATATTTTAATTTAAGGACCTGTTCTAAGGAGGTGCCATGTGCTTGACTGTGACAAGAGGCAGCCTAATTCTATGTGATTTGAGGGATTTTATTGCTGTGATAGTAGGCTGCAAGAGAAATCACGAGTCCGTGACTTGCTGGTGGAGAGAATACGGTTTTGAAATTATTTCCGTTCCACAAAGTACAGGATCAATATTAAAAATTAAAGAGAAGAAAATATTGGGAATGGTACAACAAAAGCAAAAGGTCTTGTCCAACATGAACTATTTTAATGTGAAAACACTGTCACGAGAGAAAACGCCCCTTGGGCCCTGCCTATAAAACACTCACTGTAGGCATTGGAGTTTGGATGGCAGCTTCCCGCTGGGATTCCCAGTCCTAGCACCGGTATAGACCAGCCTGTGTTGTAGTTAAACCAAAGTGAAGTTTAGAATTAAATTTGGCACGGGCAGCTCAACCCTGTTGAAAACTCCTTGGTTAATGGCAAGGGAAGTTAAAACCCTTGGAGATTCATGCCATGGTGCTGGGGTGGTTAGGGATGGCCAAGCAAGCCCACAGGTCAGAAAGACCCTTAGTCCACTCATGACCAGCAAATGTACCTGTCTGATGGTTTTTGAGAGTGACTTTTGAGATGTCATGGTGGATTTCTGCAGGGTGTGCAGCGAGGCACCTCTGGCCTGAAAATTGCTTTCTGGAACCCGAGTCTACATTTGAAACCGGGCCCTGAGAGAAGGAAATAATAATAATAATAATAATAATAATAATAATAATAATAATAATAATAACAACAACAACAACAACAACAACAATAATAATAATAATAATAATAATAATAATAATAATAATAATAATAATAATAAAGTATATGGGTTAGTGCAAAGTGCTGATAATGCTAGTTCAATTAAAATCAGGATAATTTTGATTTCTGCTAATTAGAAATTTGTTTAACAAAAGGAAAGCAAAACTCTCTGGAATGAAAACAGGAGGAATAGCTACAACAGGCCAAAAGGCTTTTAAATTAAAAAAATATAGAAAAATACTGATGGGGAAGAGACCTGAGTGAGTATTCTGCAAACACCAACATCTTCCATCTGGTTTTGTTGTTGCCATTTTCCTTAATTTTCAGCAAATACTAATTTTTGTCTTTCAGCCACACATTGTTACAGTTTTGATGAATATTTTCACTGGGCTTGTATTTACAAACTGGAGGAAGTTGGGTTTGGTTTTGCTTCTTTTCTTTTTTTTAAGAAAGAGAATTCTGTGGAATGTTGGCACCGTCTACTTGGACACCAATGATTTTAACAATTCCAAGAGACAAAATCTGACAAATGTAGCTTCTAGTTGGGAGGTTTACACTGATAGCAGGAAACTGGGCCAAATTTGTGTACTAGAGCCTCAGCCACTGCCAGCAGGAGTGGATGCATCCTCTAACAAGTATTTACTAGAGAACAACATGTGCAGAGAACAATATGTGCAAAACTACTATTTTTTCCTTAACAGCCTCTATCTTACGTAAGGCAGGCAAGGATGCGTGCTGGAGTTCAGCATTCAGCAGAGATGAAAAAGAGTATTTTCATACTTTCATGCCAAAATCATACAGCTCCATCCTATTCCTGTTGAAGTCAATAGGAAAACTTTTACAGACTTCAGTATAGCAAGCCCAGCCCTCTAATCTTTTCAACAAGCCCAGCTCTGTGCAGCCTATGGTTTAGTTATGGAGCAGAGAGTGTTTGAGTTTGATGGATGACACAGCCACACTCTGCAAAATTTGGTTTGCTCGTGCCCAGCGCATCTGAGCAGCTACTGAGAGAAGAATAAAATTGTGCTGTGTTTAATAGCAGTTGTGAATCGAATACACAAATGGATAACTCAAAACGTAAGAGGTATAAGACCCAATCCGTTGATTATTCCCACTAAATCCAAGCACTCTTTTTAGCCTGAAACGTTAGAGCGGATTGCCCCAGACATGAGGAATTAATCATGAGACATCCTGGAAAGGTGATGAACTCGCCTTGTGCATCAGAAGTAATATGAAACAGTCAGCGTGCAATGGATACCTAGGCTGAAAGGAAAGGTGGTGGCTACTGAGCAACTGTGTGCAGGGCAAAAATGGAAGTAGGAATAGGCAATCAATCCAATTTAAAGTGAAAAATAAGAGTAGCCACAATGTCTCATGCAATTAGACATCTTTGGGTAAGGATTTGGTCTAAGACTTAATTATGAGAACAGCAAAGGTGATCAAGAGGAGAAACACACCCAAGATTGTAGCCATGTAAAAATCCTGGTTTAAATGAATCTGCATTCTTCCTTCCCATCCTTCTTAAGACACAACCAGTTCAAAGCTTAGATAGTTTTCCCCCTCCCTCGCCCTTTCCCTCCCACCATTTATCATTATGAAGGCAAGTAGACAGGTTAGAGGCAGGAAAAGCTTCCACTGGGATTTCTGTCCAGTATCACAGGGAAGGACTAGATTTACACTCAGCACATGCCCGTTACGTAAAGGTTGGGGAGACCTGCAGTTTTTCTACATTTCTTCATCAGTAACCCATAAAGAGAAAGGGGGTTTAACTCTTTGCATAAACACCATCCAGACACTTAAAGACTGGAAGGTGTCAATGCAAGTTGGTTGGAGGGGTGTGCTTGGAAAAGCAAGAGGGAAAAATCCCGTAGTTCAACACGTACAGGATATTTAGAGCGAGGTGAGCGAGGGTGGGAAAATCCTGATGGATCCATTGACCATCCTCTCCAGTGCGACACAGAAACTCAGGAGACATTAACTCAAGGACTGAGAAAGAGGAAAAACCCTGAAGAACCCAGGGGAGGGGAGTCCCATGCAAGGGCACATCCCACCAAAGCACAACAGCACGGTCACAGTGTGAGCCAAGGGGCTGCTCACTGGGTGTTTTAATGAAAAAAAAAAACCCTAAATACCTAAAATGCCTAAAAAATGCCTTAAAACTGCTGAGTTATAGATGCAAAGAAGTTGCTCGCAAGTCCTCAGCCACTTTTGTGTTTTGGAGGGAGGTTTAGGTTGTTCTCCACATTCACGTATTTCAACTGTCTCTGTTCTTATACTGTGTGAAGAACTACAGATAACACCGCTGTGCTTCTCACAGTTTGAAAAGTAAGTCTCTGAAAATGTGAAAAAAGAGGATAAAAGTAACTTTTATCCTATTTAAAATAGACTAAACACCCCCTTCCCTCTTGGGATCTCTTATTACTTCTTCAGTAACGTTTCACTTTTACAGGTATATGGGCCAGTCCTGCTCATCACATTGATGCTAATAAAAATTCCCTATTAATTTCAAAATGACAAGGTGTTCTCCAACCACGTATATGGCACGACCCTTTTCTGACAGGCTAATATAGAATAACTCCTTACTTGGCTCCAACACGATGCTCAGATGTTTCCTTGGAAATATTTTGTTCCTTTCTGTTGTTTCTTACTGCAGATTGAGATTCTTTGTGTGGCAGTGATTCCTTGAATCGGTTTTCCACGGTCCGACTTCTTTTGTGTCCTTCCCAGTTTTCCTTTCCATAGACACCGAAGTGCGCCATTTCAGTGAATCATGTTTTCTTCTAATAAAATATTATCCGAGTTCAATGCCAAAGGCCTGATTTCTATAAAAGAGATTCAGAATGAGCAATAAGTCCAGCAAAAATGATTTTTTGTCAATCTGTGTTCCCCCCTGCCCTGCTCATTTTTTGGGAGTCAGAGACTCCTTAGAAGACCAGTGGTGTTAGAGGAACTGAGCAACTCATTGCAGCTGTAATATTTTATATCTTTAGTCTCATTAAAGAGCTACCTTTTCTGCTGGAGTCCATTAGTCATATTGACTAGGTATTGCTGTCTTCCTTCTGCTCCTGGGCAGGGCTATCAAGACCCAGTTTGGTTCCTGGGTCAACAAAAATCTCCGTCCTCTTATTCCTCTGACCTTTCCCACCCCCAGTTCCTAAAGCATCCTGACAGAGAGCCCAGAGGCAGCTGCAAGGGGTCAGAGCAGAGGGGAAGGAGCCGAGGGGCCTCCGGGGTAAAAGACTTTTCCTGAACCCTCCAGACTCCCAGGAAATCACTCTGGTTATTCCCCTCTTGGTAAGAAGGAGACCCAGTGCCTGGTAAAGCCTTGACCAAATCCTTGGTACAGTTATGAGGCAGAGCAAAGCTGAGCCAGGCTCCCTGGCTGAGGCATGGAGAGCTTGGAATTAGGGGTATGATTACCAGCTGCCCGTTGCCATCACTCCAGAACTTCAGCAGAAGGATAAAAACCTCTATAACTCACCAAAGAAGAGTTGCTGGGCATGGCCCACTGTGCCAGCAAGTAACAGACCTCGTTTGTCCTGGTGCCACATGAGCTTCCAACACTTTGCTGTCTCAAGGGGCAACAGCTTCAGATCTTCAGAGCATCAACAAGGTCTTTCGTGCCTTGGTACAAAGCCTCATACAGAGAAACATCTGGGAATTGCCAATATAAAGTGATAATAATGGCTGTCTGCACGTTTCATTTAATAGGGTACATTCTTTTTTTTTTGTAATATTACTGAAAATCACCAAAATAGAAATGAAATAAAACCTGTTCTTTTACTTGCTGCTAATAGCAGCCAGTCATACCACCCTTGGTAGCCACATATAAAAACATTCAAGAAATATTCTAAAATTACTTGCTCTATGGTAAAAGACCACACTGTAAAGAAGACTTTTGGAGATGTTACCTAAATCAGTCTTGTTCAAATGCCTTTGTGATATTTAATCCTAATAAAACAAGTTAGAGGGCTTTTGCCTTTCCATCAGAAACTGGTCTTATATGTTTTGTCAGTCCCACTCTATACTGGCAACGTGGTGTCGTGGTGTATAATTTCATAGACAGAGAGACACTTCACTACCATAGCTCTCATTATTAAACAATATATTTTAATTGTCACCACCTTTCTCATATAGACATGGGCCAAATCTATCCTTATTGGCTTCAACTGAGCTACACAAGGGATGAATTTGGCTCTCTCTATATAAAAATACAGCAAGTCAAGTAATAAAAAGAAATGTTTGGGTTTCTTTTTTTACAGCAGTCAATGTTTTTTGCCGTAAGAACACACATGCCTGGCCAGTAAAATCCCATGATAAAGGACTAAAGTGTTTAAGACTTCATATGCAGAATAGCCCTTGGTGTTTAATTACAATAGCAAAAGATGCCATGTTATAAAAGCATTTCTTACCTGGAGAAGGGATCCGTGCTCTCCAATGAAGCTTAATTACCCAAGACATGCTGAGCTTTTCCCTCCCGGCAATAACCTCTAACACCAATAACTCTGCTATTTCTTTTGACATCTGAATAGCTGAATATTGTTAATTTTTGTTCTAATTTCCTTATTTGGATTAGAGCCTTCCAGTGTTTTACTTCCGAGGAAAGTTTTGAACATTATAAAAGCTTCGTTCCCGGGACATTCCTCTTTCTTTCTTCCACTTTTCCCCTTGGAATTTTGCTCTGGCAGTCCTGCTCCCCCATCTCTTTACGCCTTTTCCCAGCAGACTTGGCTCCAGATGTAGGTTTATGCCTTTCCCCTCTTGCGATTCTTCCCTGCTCCACCAGAAAGGCTTCACAGCTTCATCTCAGGCCCAGAAGATCCACATTTCTGCAGCATGAATTTACTTAGAACATTAAAGAAAATGCTTTGCCTGACTGTAAGCACCAAGGCTCTCCCGAGTCACTGGTTTTCCAGCTCTCACACACACACGGGGCACACAGCAGCCACTCTGGAACGAGCCGTGCAGCTTGTAGGGGGTCATTCTTGTGCAGAAAAACCATCCAACTGGCATTATTTGGGGGAAACCCGGTCTTGGTTATTTATTAAGTTAGATTAGATTTATAGCTGAGCTTTGTGTCGAACTTTTACGAATTCCTAAGGAGAAGATTCAGTTTTTATATACAAAAACCTGCTCTTTTCAAGGTGGGGAGGAAACCTCTCCCTTGGAAAACGATGGGATATTGAGCCATGATTTAGCATCATCACCTGCGTTATCCTCCTCATCCTCACGCCTGCATCCTCAGCTTTTGATGAAGTCAATTTCCTGAGTGCATGTGAAAGCCTGTGGCTGCAGCCTGGAACAATCCTACCTCAGTGCTCCCCTTGTGTTGTTGATCCTTTAATTTCCTCCAGCCGACTCCTGCAGGGGACTAGTTCGAAGTTTTATGCTACTCTTTTGGACTAATCATTTACGACTGACTTTAAAAAAGAAAAAAAGAAGAAGAATAAAATCACTCACACACTGCTACTGCTAGATAGAAGGGTTACTAATTGGGATGTTCTTCTAGCCAAACAGCAACATGGGTTTAATAGCAATTCACAGGAACCTAAAAACTCTGCCCAAAGCTTTATAACCAGACCAGTTCTTTAGAATCTTATCCCCAAATTACGGTTGCAATCCATAAAATACCTCTGCAGTGCAAATTTTCACACCTGGAAAAACCAGGCCAGCAGAAAGCCATATAAAACTCATTAATAGAAGAAATCCCGATATCAAGAGAAAGATCTCTTGTTTGGACTGGTTAGGAAAGTTACACACAGGACTCTCATCATGGGACCCAGTCTATGTGTTAAAAACCACAAAACTGAAGAGCATCTGAAATTGCAGATCTGAAATAAAGATGCAGGCTGGATTAGGAGTTTAATAATAAGTGCCTTGGGGGCCAACTGCTGATTAATGACAAACAGGAAACAAGATGAAATCCAGAAGGGACACACATTAATTTCTCCAAGATTATTGAAGTTAATGCTCAGGAAAATGGAGATCAAAACAGTGATTTTATTATATAAGAAAAGCAATATTCATTTAACACTACTTTTGTAATAAAATCTACTAAATTCCAACACAAATTTGAGAATCTGATGCTCATCTCTGAGACAACAACCCCATTGTTTTATCATTTTAATTATGTTCTCACAGATGCCCATTTTCCCAAATATTTTCTTTATAAATAGTGTAGCTTTTTTTTTGAGCTGTGCTAATGAGGAATATCACAACAGCAGTCACCCAGGCTTAAATACACAGAAGGGAGAATGGTTATTTATAATCACTATTTTTGTATTTGTGTACATTATAGGTGATAAAATTCTTCCCGAGGAATTTTATTATTACATTAAAGGATAAATTCATACAACAGGGTGATATATTTTGCACACCAGCTACCACTACAAAGTATTGCTAAAGCTTCAAATCAATACAAGTACATTAGTTTGAGTGAAAGCAAAGTCACATCACATTTGCAGGAACAGAAATGGGTTCTGCTGCTATTTCTGGCTGCATCTGTTGGTCTGGCTCAGATTCCCTCCCACAGCGTGGCTAAAAGCTTGTCATTCAAGCATTTCACACGCTTCTGATAAAAATCTGAAATTCAATTAAAAAATTATTCCGGCTTATTAAGTCAAATGTACTTCAAAACACTTGAGGAAACAGAAAGGAGGAGATAGAGAGCCTGAAGTGATCATTTATACGAAGGGTTACGTGCGGCAGAAACAGAAAAATCTCAAGCAGCAGCCGATTTATACGCTGCTAATTCCTTCCTTAGACGATCAGACTTAGACTGGTCTGATTTCAGGAGGAAAATCTCTGCATAGAGATCAACACTGGTCTCGAGCATAAGATCCTAATTATTTGAAAGGCATTTGTTTTCATAGCTTTTTTTTTTTTTTATGTGTCCAAGTCGATGGCATTTTAATGCCTTATTAAATGGTTGTTTTACAGCAGCCCGTCTGTTCAGTCTCTGTGCCCATGTCTGTACTTTGTGCTGCAGGATTTTACCTTTCATGCTGGCCAAAAAAATATTTTCCGAATTCCCTGTAAAAGTTTTCGATATTTCCTAAGACAAATAGAGTGGGGTTTTTTACATACTCTGAAATGACATTGATATGGCAGATACGACGTGTACGCCTCTCCGTTTACCTCGTGCTTGCAAAAAAAAGGTGAAGGTTTGTGTTCATTAATGGGATATGCTCCCTAGTTTGGACTTTATATTATTTTTTTAATTACCTAAACAAATGCAAATTTTTTCATTTCTGTTTTTCTTTAATTCAGCTTAAATCCCAGCACTAGGAAATATGTGAGTGCTCCCCTACCGTATTTTTAGCCCAGACGTTGCCATGTGGGGTCTCTAAATGCACAAGAAATAAAAAAAAAATGAGCCAATTCAAAACCTACTTCAAATCAAATTAAATTAATGAGAAGTTTTTATACCAAATTACTCTGAGGTGCATGTAAGGCAAACAAATATTCCAAGGTGAAAAACAAGGTAGATTTTAAAAAATTATACGTTTCCCAGTGTTCTGACAACAGTCCCAGTGAAATGTTGCTTTTGAACATATGGGGAAGCCCTCACTTTGTTGGAGTCAAATGGCAGAACCCCCACAGGCTTCAAGGGGGTCAGAATTTGTAGCCAGGTAGCTCTTCTACCATCACTCACACACAGAGATTGTGCTGCCTCTCCACTTTCCTTGAAGAATAACTCCATTGGAGTTGGCATTAAATAACCAAGTCCTTCACTTATCTGTCTGATTAGTCCTGGTGGTGTGGCTCAGCAAGAATCTTTTAAGATGAAGTATAACCTCAATTGTCTGTTTTCAGTTCTTGAGGGTTCTGTAGCAATAATGAACAGACGATGGAAGCAGCCAGACCTACAAAAGAAATAGTATTTTAAAAGTACTGTACTTAGGGGAAAAAAAGGTTTGCCTTTGTACATAAAGAGCTCTATTCATTAAAAGAAGTTTTTACAAATGTGGTTATTTCAAATAGTCAAAAAGTGTGAAACACACTTAAAATGAGTAAAATTTGTGGGTTTTCCTATGGGTTAAATATGTGCCATACTAATAAAGCTCTCCTCACACCTCTTCCTAACTCGTAGTCTTTGGCCTCATTCTGCAAGATGTTTGGAATTGAGGGAGCTCAGCACTTTTCTGGAATGGACC
The DNA here is from genome assembly GCA_013400375.1 of Thinocorus orbignyianus. Classification (NCBI taxonomy): domain Eukaryota; kingdom Metazoa; phylum Chordata; class Aves; order Ciconiiformes; family Thinocoridae; genus Thinocorus; species Thinocorus orbignyianus. The sequence goes on from VXBW01000928.1 coordinate 556,470, forward strand.
ATTAGCCGTGAAAGTCCCAGCTCTGCAAAGATCTATGGACTTCAAGAGATCCAGAAGAAATCATCTAAATGTGACATCCAGCATGGCACACACCACAGTGTCCTGCACCAAGCCCACAAGTACATGCATGAGTGAGGTCCATGTGCTTACCCGAGTCCTAACAATTCTGCCCCAAGGATGGTTCTGGGGGACAGAGCACCCAGAGGAGTAGCCAAGCAGGAACAATAGACTCATAGAATGGTTTGGGTTGGAAGGGACCTTAAAGACCACCTAATTCAAGCCCTCTGCCATGGGCAGGGAAACCTCTCAGTAGACCAGGGTGCTCAAAGCCCCATCCAGCCTGGTCTTGAACACCTCCAGGGATGGGGCAACCACAGTTTCTGGGCAGAATTTGGCCCGGTGGTCCACCACATTCACAGGAAAGATGAAATGAGAACGGAGACCAAGTCACACAAACCAGAAATATCAAGTGACCTCAAACCTTCTTCCTCACAGCCCCCAGCAGGTCAAATTTTAAAGCACACGGTGTTCAGATCTCGTGTTACCCCAGAATCCATAGACCTCCCAAGTACATACGTATCTGGGGTCATCGATTCAGAGGCCCCAATACCAGACACAAACACCAGCTGAGTCTGCTATTTAATAGTAATGAGCTTGCAGGAGGGATTCCCACATTCAGAACCAGTTTTCTGGTGCTCTCCTTCCCAGTCCTGGCACTTATGCTGCATAAAAAACATATCAAGAGCTCCCACATAAAAAATCCCATCCCTTCTTCATCTTTCCCTGCTAATGTAGGTCAGTATCACACAGTAACCCGCCACTGCCACTGAGTTAGACAAGAGATCATTCAAGAGAAGTTTTATGAGTGAAGAAAATCTTTACACAACTGATTTTCCAGCGTTTGACCCCTCCTACTGCTTGAAGAAAGCTTCAAATAGCTTTGAAATGAAACAACTGTGTTAAAATCAGGTTAACCATAAGCACCGACTTTCCTATCTGTTGCCATTTCAGTTTTCAGCTGCCAATGATGGCCAGAAGTTGTGTTTAACATAAATGGTGTTTAAACCCACGTATTTATTGGCCTTTGTTTCAGAAACTCTGGTGTCACACTCTGTTGCCGCACATGTCAATGAGACACTAGAAATGTAACCGTGAGAAGCACTAGAAACGAACCATGACGGCTCAGGAATAAAATACCAAGACATTTTGGAAAGCATGGCTTTCGATACAAGAACTTTACAGCTGATTCTGTTTCCTATATCAAAAAATCCCTCAAAATTTCATAGTGCTTGGTTTAATGTATCAACAAAATTATCAGTGTATTACTTAGTTTCCACGCACAGACCCAAGAAACCATAATGTGATATAGACAGATAGGTACAAACACACATATTTTCCAGCCACATGATATTATATCAGTCCTTCAGTAAGGCACAGGTTTTCTTTGCTTCATCTTACAGTAGAGACAGAGAATTTGGTAGCAACGCACCTCCTTGAACACAAATAAACAATTTATTGCTGTGTATTTATGTCAAGATAAAATAATGAACAACAGAGTCATACACCTCTCCAATATGCTTGTTTAAAAAGAAAAAAGAAAAGTCCCATAATCATAATTCTGCCCACAGCAGGAATCCCACCACAGGAGATGCCCCATCTCTCCAACTCCTTGTCCCAAGGGAACGCAGACTTTGAGGAGAGCTGCTTTACCAACCAGGTTTTGGGTGACTCCCAAGGTTTCCCAGGTGACCTGTCCTTCCTGTTCTGGACTAGGACAAGGCTGGCACTGAACCTCCAGCGTTGCTCTTGGACACACCTGTGCTCAAGCCTGTTCCACACCATGGCAGCACAACATTCCTCCTCTCTTCAGAGTCCTTGCAGCCTGCTGAGGATTTCTCCAAACCATATATCCTTTTCCAAAGAAACAGCAGTGAAAATGTTCTATAGATTTAACCACTGTCAGATGTTCTTTGAGCAGAATATTAATTTCTCTCCCGAGAACATAAACTTTTTGTTGTAATAAGCCACCATCCTCTCAAGTCCTTTGATTTCCTCTGTCAATACTGCCCCCAGACCATAAGCGCCAGCATCTGTGTCCAGCCCGAAAGGTGTTTGAAACATGGGGAGGCCAAAATGGGAGCAGTTACAAGAGGTTTTTTTCCAAAATTGAAAATGTTAAATCACACTGAGCTAGCCACTGAGACGGTTTCCTTCTCACCAAACTCACGCAGCGGTTTTACAATATTAACAAAGCTGCAAATAAACTGCCTGAAATAGTAGCAGCCGTAATCCTTAAAGAAACATGAAACATTTCACCTGCCTGCCATTGTCTGGAGAACTGGGTAGGATTGTCCTGCCTCCATTTTCCTCTTGTCTGCAAAAACCATTCCCTGGCTGGCTGTGCACTCATAATTAATGATTTCTGCTTGCAATGATTCACTTGTCTTTGGATTTGATTTCAGGTCGATGACTTTCAGCGTATTCCAGACCATTTGTAAATACGTCAGTTCCTGTTCAAATGTTTTCCTTCATACCAAGATATCATCTTAGAGATAATCTGAACCAGGCACGCTGTACCATGCATACCTTTCCCCCATCCCCTAAAAAGCAGCAGGTGCTGAGCCAAAAAGACATCTTTTTAAATCGCAGGAGGGCTTGTCCTGCTCTGAAAGCTGCTCCCTCCCCCTTTTCCCATTATTTGGCTCCACAGAATCTGCTCGGGCCACCATTTGACTTTAATCAGAACGGTGAGTGAGGTCCAAAAATTGTTGAAAGCTCACTTATCCCATCCCAGCTCATTTCCTTGATGCCCAGTAGCACTTCTTACCACTTTGCTTTTGCTAAACAGCGAGGTGTGGTGTAATGGGTTGGTTTCCCTCAAAATCAATCTGTGGTAGACCACTGCGTGCAGGCTGGGTATTTATTGGATCCAGAGAACTGATTTTTAACTAAACAGTGAGCTGATATTGTGATGGTGGCGTCTTTATTCCTGCTAACACACACCCCAACAGCAATGGTGATGACAACTTCAGTAGAGGTTCATAAATTTGGTGTCACCTGAGGGTTCTTTGTGGGCCTTGATGACTTGTATTGATCTCTGAGCTGGTGTGTTTTCAAAGTGGCAGTTACCTGTGCTGGCTGGGCTGAAGCTAGAGCAAAGAAACCTACTTACAGCATCATATGTTGTGAGGAAATCACTGCAGAACATTCTGTAGCTCTGCATCTAAATTAATTCAGAATTTAAATTTCTTAGTGCAAGAGAAAAGTCAACCTCTCCTTCAGATCTAGCAGCTAAGGTTTTTGCAAGGCCTTGGCTCTTCATCACCTTACCTTTACTTGGGGAAAAAGATACTGCAACAAGTGGCTGCTGTACTAGTTGAGTGCTTTAACCAGGAAAATCTGCTCGCTGCAAATCAGTTATCTACAAATATCGAGCTTCACCTGGGCCACATAATTAAAGAAAATTTCCAGAGATTTAATTTGTAAGGCAATACTTCCAGGATATGTTACTCTATTACCAGCCATAATGAAATCCAAATCCTTCCACAGCTTACCCATCATTTTAGTTATATTTCTTGCTCAAAAGAGGATGAATTTTCAAAATCAATTTTCCCACCTTTTGGATGCATCGTGTTTGCCAGCAGTCGCTCTCCCTGCCTGAGACCAATTTATTCTTTTCCAGCCCACCTCGTCCAATAACTTCAGTCTGAAAAAGGGGACTTTATTCCAATCATTTCACAGATCCTAATATACATTCAAAAAGTAAACTGACCAAATCTAGAGCAAAGCTATAAGCTTTATCCTCACTCCTTCGGAGCTCAGCACTTTCAGCTTCATGTCTTCACATTTCCTGAACTGATTGAAGAACTTTCCCTAGACATTTCTGAGGCTCTGTCCCAGCCAGCCTCAGAACAGCTTTTATGGCCAATTTTTTCGTAAGTTTAATATTTAACTGAACTACTTCCTTTAATTTTTCCACAGCTGCCAATTTTCCTTGTTTTACAAACCAAGATTATCACTTTTCCTAATTGTGCAGTAAGGCCAGGGATCAGATTAGGATCGCCCCTTTTCATCATTCATTTATTAAACAGTACTTGAGTTACAGGATTTGGCTGCTGGGAGCCCCAGTTTCTGCCCATCTTTCCAGTCATTCATTGGGGCTGTGATTTGAACAGACCATATGTGCTCCCCCTGAAGCCCAAAGCTCAGAAGTAGAGGGTTTGATACTTTTTTGAGCTGATACGAAGTATCTCCATCCAAGTATCTGTAAATTTCAATTACAAGTATATTTTTTCTTCCTATTTTCCCATCTCACAGAGCTGACTGACTGACAATCATTTTGTTAGGCTATGGACTTCAAATGCAACCCAAGATTCTTTGATACCATTCCAAAAATGATGGATTAGTTTATATCTTCATCTGTGCTAAGAAGTTCCAGGTTGGCCAAAACTTCCCTGCTTTCTATCTTCTGGTAAGCCCTCTGGGTGACGGCAGTTGTATCTCTGGACAAGAGTGGTATCTTGCCAATTCAGTCTTGGAGGTTTGTATCCAGTCTTCCCATCCGGTCATGGAATTTTGTAGATGTCCCCAGACTTTTCTTTCTTATCACAGGTCTCAGTACTTCCAAACAGGGGCTTCCAAACATTACAGACTCTTGTTGAAATGACATCTGTCCATCCTTGATTTCTGCAAGCCCTGCAGAACACAAGGCACTTGAGGAAAAAAGAGAAAAAAAAGAAGCAACAACTTTGCAGATACTGGTGTTCAAAACCACTGTCTGGATGTTCTGAATTAATATTGTGTTAGAAGCAGCCAAATGGCTGCATGCCAAGACTCAACCCAAGGTGTATTTTTATGGCAGAGCTATAAACCCACAAAATAAGTGGCTTCTAATGGAAATTCTGACACACTTTGAATATTAAGAGCAGAATTATACTGGTTGTGGCAAGTAAGTATTTGACAGCTGCGGTACTTACCTGTCAGCTCTACGGCCCAAACAAGTCCATTTTGATGGTAGGATTCCTCCTTTATCTCATCCTGTTTCACCCACGTGGTTTGGGGGCAGGTGGGCTGAGCCATATTCTGCAGTTCATTCCAGAGCCTTTCCAAAATCCTTTTCCTGGCTTATTACAGGGAAAATCAACAACTGGGATTCACAAAGCAGCATCTCCTGCAGCGTCCTGAAGCTGAGTGTGCTGACTTGGCTCCAGGCAGAGAGCAGCTTTCATCAGCTGAAAGATGGGAGTTTTCCTTGGACGTCATTCCTCTCCAGTGGACTTCTCACAGGGTGACAAGGTACCGTGGTCAGGAAGAGCTGTGGGACGAAGCCTGTGGGCCTTGCTTTCCATTTGAAAGTCAGTCAGAAACCATCCTTGGAAACTCGTTGATACCAGAGCTACGGATCAGCCCAACCACAACTGGAGAAAGGAACAACCTTGAGTAATATTTGGGATACTCTTTGAATTTACAGAGGTATAAAAATTATCGACCTGCTGTGAATGTGATAATAAGAAGAAAATACTGGCAAGAAGTTCTTTCCTGTGAGGGTGGTGAGGCACTGGAACAGGTTGCCCAGGGAAGTTGTTGATGCCCCGCCCCTGGAAGTGTTTAAGGCCAGGCTGGATGGGGCTTTGAGTAACCTGCTCTATGGAGAGGTGTCCCTGCCCAGGGCAGGGGGTTGGAACTTGATGATCTTTAAGGTCCCTTCCAACTCTGACCATTCTATGATAAAGGACTAAAAAGAACTGCATCACACTGAAGCACCATACAAATAAACACTGTACCCAACATGATATCCTACAACCCTCATTTAAAAGAAGACTGTGGACAGTTTTACTTGCAGATGAATGCTCCAACTCATCACCTACATCAGCAGTCTCCCGTCAATGTATCATTTACAACATATATATGATTTTTATATATAGATATAAACAAAAGGAAAGTAGGAGGGAAAAGTATGAAAAGGCAGTGCCATTTTTCACTAGAAATATTTAAGATGACAGTGTTCAAAGCAGGTATCTAAATGGTACACACTGGCTCTATAACTGATCTGTATCGCTTGTATTAAACCCGAGATTTCCAAATGTGGTTAGGAAAGGTATCCACAGCCTCCCTATCCCAAGCATCCTAATTTGCTTCAGAAAACCAAGAAAGGAGTCAATCTTTGCTTGTCAGAGCAGAAGTTGAGACGTGTACGCACACACTTCTATACACATCTTGAACTTATTTCATACTTCACACACAAGTTGGAGAGAAAAGATTGTGACTCAAAGTGAATGAAATCCAACCAGCTGACAAATAAACACAGGATGATGGATTAAACTTCCCAAGTAGGATACAAACCTTCTATGCTGTGAGATTAACTTTTGCTACCCTTAATGCACAGATGAACTGCAACAGCAAATAATACAGAAAGCTTTTTCTTTTAAATAAAACGGAGAGGAAATTGAAACCAAATTACACATTACTTAACAATAATCTATCTGGAGATGAAATAAACCATTTGTGACTATGAAGCAGGATTCATACCTTTACTTCCAACGTCTTCCATTAACACCCCTAGGAAATTTAACACAATTAAATTCATGTTCTAAAGGGCACGCTGGATGGAGGGAAGCAGAGCCTGGGGCATACTAACCGCCTGCAGGCTTTAAGAGAGTCTAACAGCTTAAAGACATAAGCAAATTTTACTTGCATCTTGAGGATATTATTCATAAATTTACATCGGCTTAGTCTGGTAAATTCTAAGTGCATTTGTAGAATGCCTAGAAATTAAATCAAAGCTTTAAAAAAAGGCCTTGTTTTGTTTCAAATCACAAGCAGGCTGCTTGTCTCCAATTTGAAAAGCTCTGTGGTTCTCCACAGAACTTCCTGCACAAACAAAACGCTGCCATAATGATTTAAGACGGGACTGAAACACAATTGACCAAAACAAAGACTTGAATACAAGGCACGGATCGGACAGAAGCCGATGGAAAGTCAGCATATGAACAAATCTTCACAAAGAAGCATCTAGATACATCAATGGTTGTGTAATTAGGAGTTTTCAAAGGGCTGTGAAGCCGTAAGAAAGTCAGTGTTTGTACAAGCTTGTGCTTTCCCTGGTGCCACACCACTAGTTGGCTGAACTGCCTCCAGTCTGCCTGGCAGACACGAAACACTCCGGTGGTGACGTGCTCTAACGTTTTTCTTTGGAAATACAATGGGTATGTGAGACTTGTGAGACTTGTATGTGAACACCCTGGCTTCAGCTTGGATCAGGAGATCATTATAAGGTAATACCTCCCTCCCCCTTTAATTAGTTAGGGCCGATACTGTTTTAAAAGAGTCATGGTACAATGCACGTTGCTGCTCTACTTAGTTGACATATCGTTAAAGTCTGCACATCTACATACCCAGTCTAGATACCTTTCAAGTTAATTATTACAGTGGCTCTTCCTATGTTTGAATATAGGTAAAAGACAGATGAGGGTATTTTTAATACTGTGGTAATGGAGGTTAGGGTCAGGCAAACTTCTGCTGTCAGCAGAAATAGAGGATCCTGCCTCCTGCCTTCATTCCACATCTTTTCTGAACAAGTGCTACCTGTTATACTCCGCTATTTACTTCAGCAAGCTTTTGGGTGCTCCAAGCACATACACACATACATAGTTAAAAATTAAGATTCTTTTTTAAAATAAAAAATCAGTTCTGATGCAACCTGGTGAGTCGAAGGAAAGTATCAATGTGTCTGGAGAAAGCGTCTTTGGCAAGAGAGCTTATTTTTCTTTTTGTGGAAATCAGGCTTTTCTTTATGATTAGTCTCATATGTTTCTTGTTGGTTAGTCAGATTAATTTTGAAATAGAAATTAATGTTGTTAGTTTAATCTCTCTATTTGGATGCTCTAGGAATGGAGCGTGGGTGTGTGCCCAGGTCTTCTCCAGCTGTGCCTGGCAAAGGAGGCAAAGGAAGGAGATGGACGGCGGCTCTTGCTGCTCCCCAGACCAGCTCTGCAAATCTACAGCAGCCATGGTGCTTTCTTTGGATCAGCCTCCCTCCTTTTACTAGCTCCTCGCTGCTTTGCTGGGTAAGAAAATCAATGGAAAATGGATTTTTTAAAATATTTGTTTTGGTGTCAAACAAAGATAGCCCCAGAAAAGAACCTCAGTCAGAAATCTCATGACTGGAGAATTAGCCTGGTAAGATTTCAAAACCAAGTTAAGAGTTAAGGGTTTTCTTGGTTTTTACTTTCTTTGGAAGACATAGAAGAAACTAATAAACTCTTTTTTTGGTACAATGATGCTCTAAGTATCATTGAAAGTCTAAGTATCTCCTTCTGACACGATTTAAGTCAAGAGATTTTTCTTAAATAGCATTACCTATCAGAATATTAGTTTTAAAGAAACTTTCACCATTGAGATTCCAAAGCTTTAACAACTCAGACCCCTACAGTCCAAGCAGCAGAAGAGCTAGAATGTTTCTGCCATGGCATGAGAGCAGGATGTGGAAAGTTGGAAGGTCGTTGGAAAAAATATGTGCCATAGGAACTCCATTTTGTTCCCTTTTGAAACCATCAGGGAAAAACTGAGGGATGCAAGCCATGAGGATGAATGCAGCCCCATGCAGGGAGCGTGCAGATGTTATGGAGCTGCTGCAGCTCTGGGTCTGCAGTGGGAATTTTGGGAGATCAGATTTGTTGGTGTTCCCTGAAATGGTCACGCTGCAACCACCGGGCAAACCCCACTTCCCTGGGCACGGCACGGAGGCCGGGAACTGATCCAGCATCAGTAAATGTGTCAATATAGTCAGTTTGGATGAAACAGTAGAAATCCTAAAACTGCTCAAATAAAGATAAATCTGTGTCCTAGGTCAAACTGGGGAAAGATGGGTTCTGTCCCTCACTGCCAGGGCTGGAGAGGATGTGGTCAGCTGGGTCACATATGTGGGTAGACTATGCAGAACTGGAATGGATTTGCAGAACCAGTGTTCCCTGAAAATATTACTCTAACCCTAACAGTAGCTTTGCTGGGTGGACAATGTCAACCTGCCAACTATAAAGAACGAGGTTTTGTTAAGCTACTTGGTATTAACTGCTCAAACCTTGACTGCAGCTGAATGAAGAAACCTCACGAAACATTCCCACAACCAACCAAAATACGGGAGGTCCTTTCCTCAGAGAAGATGACAAGCCTAGGAATAATTGTTAAAATAAATACTTGAAAACTTGGCTCTCTTTCTTCACCTACACAAAAAAGAACGGGTAAATCAGTAAGCCAAAGTTTCTGCCTAAATTTTACAAACTATTTCTCCTTTGAAACAGTTAAGCAGCACACTTTGATCTTTGTGTACGAAATACTTCATCTTTCAGAGTAATCACAGTCAATGTCCAGATTAATTTTAAAGTATAATTTGTGGCTTTAATATTTACAATGTTATTTTGAGGAAACGCAAAAAAATATAATTCATTCAGTATTGTTTATGTCTGGTTTGAAGTCACAGATGTTATAAATTGAAGTTAAGATAGTCACAGTTTTCACATCTTTTGGAATTTTAAATTGTGCCTATGGGACAAAATTTCTTCCTTCATGAAGTTCCTTCCCTGACCCATTTCCAGTTGATTTCAGGATGTCTTGATTTCTGCCTGACATTAGAAGACAAAAATTGGCTAAAAGTAAATTCTGGATCACATTAAGGATTCTTTTGCTTGCCAAGTAATATTATCCTATGAGTCTACACGGTATAAACCACTATAGTAAAGGAATATTTATATATGAATTATTTCCATACAAAAAGAAAGTGATTAAAAAATACAGCACATAACTTTCTTAGCTCAGTGTAACACCACTGTGCCACATACACAGGGCTGTCTGAAAAGGTGAAGCCTGGGGTAAAGGCTGGGGTACGAGGCAGGAGGGACTGTTTGGAGAGTAGATTAATGGAAAAAGAAGAGTGTGGAGGATGTTCACTGACTCTAGTGCAAATCACAGCAACAATTTAAACACAGATCAATACAAATAAAAGTTTATATTGACAGAAATCTTACCTAATATAACACATACCAATTTATATTTAGTCATAGTAATAAAAGAATAAAGGAACAGGATTGGCTCGATGCTGTAAACTCTTTCATGGGAGTACCTACAACCTTTTCACATTTCTCTCTTATTAGTGATTGTTTTTATAAAATTGGATAAACTGTACTACCTTTAGTTGCCTTAGGGATAACATCACATCTCTAATATTTTGACAGCCTAAGTCACACGATGCTCCTTGTGCAAACAGGGAGAACCGGACAAGATGATGGCAGTCTAATTTTGGACTGACTTTACTGCATGCCCTTCAAAAGAAAACTGGCATATGTACCCTAGGAGAGAAAATACCATATTCCTTCACGTCCACATTGGCATTTTGTTTGCAATGGCATTCATCCAGTTTTGAACGAGAGACAAATGTAGAAGACCACATCTTCAGAACCCAGAAAGACAAAAAATCTCACATGCCTCGAGAGCTACTGTTACCAGAGCGGGAGCTTTCCCAAGAGGCACCAACAAAATCAAAGATAGGTGGCAAAGATAAAATTAACTAAATGCTTATAAAAGAGGGCCATCCACTATCTCCGTTCCTTTCCAACAAACATCCCCATCTGGAATTTATTTTTGGGATGCTCGTTCCTCCTCACAGGTTCAACGCTACCCATTTCACACCATTTAACTATTGAAAGCTCTTGAAATTCCGGACCAGAGAAGCCAGAGCCCAGTGTATTTCCCAGTGATGTAGCTAATGTGTCAGACTTGTAAAATAGCTCTTAGTGGTAGACCTCCATTTAGAGAAAGACGGAAACTAGCTTTAAATACTTAAGGCTTTAATATCTAGTCCATTACGCTGCAGCAAGGTCTTGTAAAGAGTCAATTATGGGATACTTCTGATTTGATCCACATGCAAGGGAAATCCGCTTCTTTGCCTTTAAACCCCTGTAGTAAGTGTCCTGTTTAAATAATTAGTGACACTTTTTCTTTGATCAAATTGATTCACATTGTTATTCTTTTATGTTAATTTAAAACTTAATCCATGTAAAATCCAAGACAGATCTTAATCCATCATTCAGAGAGCTTTTACAAAAAGGCACTATCATGAGATTGTCCAGAAAACACGACAGGTTAAAGACAGTAGTGAACCAGCTTGAAGCTTTTTGGCCTTCTGAAAAAAAAAAAGCATCAGTGAATGACCAAGTGAATACTAGTAGCATGGGTAAGCAGTGTGACAATTTGGAAATAATTGTGAGCAGAGACACAAAGTATAGCAGCAACTCCAATGCAAACCCTATTCTCCAGCGTATTTAAGGATGAAGCCAAAATCTGACCATTTCCTGCCATTAAAAATGTGTTAATCATGGAAAATATTTTAAAATAAACTACAGCTACTTTAATTTATATTCTTGCTTTCTGGTCAAAGCTTAGTTGTCCAGGTTACAAGGAAGTTACCAGCAACAAAGTTGGAAGGGTTTTCAGGCCAGACAGAGCTAGTTAAGGTGCTCAGCCAGTAGACTACATAGAAGAAAAAATACTCTCAGTATTTATCTACTTCATATCCTTGCCATTGTCTTTGGTAAGATATTTCTATAGATCTATAAATGAGAAGCTCGTTATAAAGTTGTGCATAAATAGTAAAGTTTTGTCCAAGCCCATAACTTCAACAGACCATGCCAGCACCAGCATCTCTACAGCGAAGTAAAAACTAGTTAGTTTTAATTGAACATGACCTGATAATTTCTGGATAGCAGAGTTACATTTTACCATAGCATTTCAGATGTTTGTATGTTTTCTAATAATAATAAAGAAGTTGTGCTTCTAAGCAGCAGCACTGCCATTTAATGACAAATGAGGCACAGGAACTACTTTGTTAAAATACTGCTTTATATTACTTCAAAAGGCTTGATGGAAGAGTGCTTAAACCCTTCAAGTGTTTTCCTAAAATACAACACTGCAAAGGAAATAATAACAGATAATATTTCACAATAATTAAAAAAATATTTAAGGAAAACAAGATGACCCGTTTTGTTTAACCAAAATGACAAAATCTTTAGGCAAAATTGTTTTGTAAAATGACTGATGGAGTCTAATCGCTGCAAAACTTCCACTTGAGCCCGAACAGCTGGGTCTTGAGGACCTCTGCTGTCAGGCAGTGCGCTGTACAACCGCCCCGCCACAATACTGTCTGCTCAACAGCAGCCCTGAACAATTTTGCCTTGTCTTTAGAATCCCTCTGGCTGTACAGTCGGCACTGACATTTGAAAAAGATATTTCATTAAGTACAACCACCTCAGTATTTAAGGGAACTACCTTTCAGCTATTTATCCCTTGTAGAGACTGCTGTGAAAGCTTAAATAGCCGGCATTTCGATTCGCACGGGTACATTTGTGCCCTGATGATGAAATGTGGAGATTTGTGGATATTGTCCTTTCCCCACTTCAGATAGTGTGGGGTAAGAAGAAACTTACAGATAACATTGGAGACACTAAAGCACCAAAGATAAGGCAGGTTGAGCCTGGTGAGCTGTACATCAATAAACCAATCTGAAGATGAAATCTTTACAGGGTTCCTTCTGTACAGGAGAAATCTCCATCTCCTGGGGCAGTGGCAAAACAAACCACGTAACAATTAAAAGCTGGAGACAGTAACAACAGCCCCGCAAGGCTGTCTCTGATACCACAGGGCAACTCGACCAGCACAAAAACACTACCCAGCTGAATCAGTCCACTGCTGATTGAAGGTCACTGGCTGCAAACACCAGTCCCTCTTACTTACAAAGGAGAAATATCTAAATTAGGGCTACAAATGCCAATAAGAAAAGGAATGTATTGCTATCAAAGTAAGGAGGCACTATCAGGGAGCATGAGGAAGGTAAGTATTTCATTCTGCCCTTTAGGTTTTGGGAACACCATGCTCTGCAACATCTGAGCATTGCACAGAGTTCATACACAATCTACTGACTTGCATGTGCTACGTACCTATAAAAGCTGCTGGGGTATATTCTAATCTTGTTTAAGCTACTAATTGTCTTTGTTAAGACCTAGTTTTTATTTTTCAGGAAAAATCAGGCAGTAAAATTTGCCCCAGAGCCTGCTATTTGGCTTTTGAATACCATTTGAAGAAAGACTGCACAAGCAGAGAGTGCAGGCAGTGTTCTAACTCCCCCCGCCGTGTCCTGCCCTTGACAAGTATTCTCCTTTTAGAGGTATTAAATCTTGGCAACATCCATTGCAGTTCCCACTTAAGCTGAAGTAAGTACATGTACAGAAGGGCTCTGTCAACATATCTGAGTGGAAAGATGTTTGGATTAACTAAGAAAACCTATTTCAAATCTCAGATAATAAAATGTCCTCCTAAATCCTAATTGCAACTTTCATCTTGTGTCTTAGACCTTGCCACCAGCTGATGTGCCGATACAGATCAAGTGTTTAGTTTGATAAATGCGGCTTACCAAGGTCTTGGTATTGCTGACTGACAGAGTAGCTGAATAGGATCCAGGCTTCTAAAGGTGATTATCTGCCTAAAGAAGGAAGAAGATGAGCACAGGACAACCTTGTTTGTCATTTTGCGCACTTAATCAGACAAAGCTCATAATACTAAGAGCTTCTCTATACTATCAAAAATAAAACAAAAGCAGCTTTCAAATAAATTACACTACCATTTTACAGAGGGGGAAATCCAGGAGCACGCAGTGGAGAATTATCTTTTAGTTGCTATTTTCCAGCAAGAGAACTTATAACTGGAACACTAAATCATATTCCCAGGGTGTTTTCCTTAGGCTGTTGAGTTCAGAGTTTATTGCAGCCAGATCTCACTGTACAGCACACGTAAAGCAGCATTTGAGTTTTAAACAAGATATCCAGGTAGAAAGTCACCAGATAACAAGACTTGCCCTTTTAGTTTAACTCGTTATCCAAAAGAAATAGAAATGTAATGTTCTTTCAAGGCAGATAACAGACTGAGAAGGCTAACTCTCTAATGCCCCTTCTCTGTGCTGAGATAACACCAGCCGTGTGTGGGGACCGCTTTATCTTGTGACTGTAGGGGAAAAAATATGCATAAAGCAAGTCTAATATAATATGCCAGAGTGGTATATTTCTCACTTACGGATTTAACTTACAAAGCATTTTGTTTAGAGCAGGTCAGCCAGCAGCATCCCGTTACACCTTCCTTTCAGCTTTACTGAACAACTAATTTTAATGAAATTCTTTTTGCTTCCAAAAGGGAAAATGTGAGAAGTGGGGGAAAAAGTTCAGCTTTAGGGTTAATAAAACATCTACAGTTGTGTTACAAACATCTTTCTATTTTATAAGAAAATCAGTGGTATTCAATTTGTATTTCTTTAAACAAGAACTCGAATTAAATTAATTTAATACTGCTATAAAAACAAATGGACTATTCAGAGCAGGTGTAATCAAAGTGCAACAAATAACCAGCATTTTCAGCGGGGAGCTCTCCACCATTTAAATGAAAAACAAAACAAAAAACCTCAAAGCTGAAGAAGCGATAAAGATGCCTAAGTAACACTGCTTTAATGCTAATATTTTGAGAAGAACTGAACCAGTCAAAATCTCAACTGAAATGCATTCAATCCAGAAAAATAAAAGAAAGAAATACACATTCAGAATTGCCAACAGCTTATTATTATCGTTATCATCACAATTTAACAGCAACTGAATCCCTATTTCGTATTGAAAGCTCCTAGTCTTCATGTGTGTATCACATGCAGCAAATACTCAAGCGAATACTCAATTTTTTTTTATTCTCATAAAAAAAATTCTAAAGCAGAGGCTGTTTTCTCCAAATTATGTGAGTTGGCTCTTCGACACCTCCAGGACTTACTCACATGAGCGCTGTCTTGCAAGATCCAGCACTGACATTAAGAACTCTGCTTTTGGCCGTTGACTGGTATCGGAATAAAAGTACTTCAGTTCACTATTTCAAACCTTTACAGCTGATTATCGGCAGAATCGTTCATTACTGTTCATTTCATAGCTGAAAGGTTCTGATTATCAACTCTGTCAATCCAAGCAATTTCCAAGTGTCTTGTAATCACACCTAATTCTACATCTAAATCATTAGAAGGATAAAGCTGTTATACTTGTAATGGTATTTGTCCTACTTTGAACATTACCAAACTGTTTTATCTAATCCTCTAGGAAACACCATAATGAGGCTCATCTAAGGGCTTCTACTAGTTAGGAAGGCAAACTAAAAGATTTAGCTCCTCAGTCTGTCTCTAAATCTTCTAAGTGAAAGATGATTTACAGTTAAGCTATGAAAAATGTGACCACTCTCAAGTCTGGAAAGTCTCAATCTGATTTCAACAAACTTCAATCACGAGAAAAGATTGCGTCTCACTAACTATAGATTTCCTTACCTAGGGAATCAGCATCTGGTGTGAAGCATTCATTAAGTTATAAAAGGTTTATAGACTTGTCTGAGCTTCTTATTAGGAAAAAATTGTTAGATTTTTCACTGAAAACACTGATCTGAAAGGTTAAGGTTATAGCTGCTGTGCTTGATACATAAAATAATGCTTTTCTGTCCCACTTTCAAAAATGTTATAAAATAAAATATAATTGTCTTGAGAAGAAACAGTCATCTCAATATATTAAGACATATATTTACAAAAATTAAAAAAGAAAGTGGGGTTCTTTCTGTTTTGATGAAGCTAAATACCCATCCTTTTTTAATTACTTGGTCTCCAAAGTGTCTGAAGAGCAAAAGAGGACAGTGCTGACACTACAGAAGCCATAAAACATTTATAAAGACAGGACTACATTTTGCTTAGAACTGAAAGCAAGGATCTAACAACCAATTGTTTCAGAGCAAGCAAATCAGGAGGGAGGAGGGGAACGGAACCTGGGTAATTAAATCAAAATATAAATGTATTTATATCAAGCTTTTGAAGGCTGCTGCCTGCCTTTTCTGCCTTGTCAGAGACCCGTACTCCATCACACCCTGGTACCAGCTCCAGCGCCCTGTGAATGTGTACGAGTCCCTCCTGAGTGCTCACAAAGAGGGAGGAATTTGCAGCACAGCCCTGCACCCAGAGCTACCCAGCTAAAACACCCACAGCTGCTCAGTATTAATAAAACTCAAGTCTCCAATAAACCAGTGGAAGCCGTTTTGTTGAAGTCAACTGAATTTTTCATTTCATAATTAAACTCTGTGCAGTAAAAAAAAAACAACACCCCAAACCCAAAACAAATAAACCAGTCAAAAGACAAAACTGAACCTGCAGTCAACTCAACCAACAAGTCCTGAAATTTAACAGAAAGTTACTATCTGGGAAAAACAGAAAAAAACCAAAACCCACAACAAAACAAAAGAAAATGAAGGAGGAAGATATCAAAGCCAATTTCGACCTAAATATGTGTTCAAAGAAATGGACGTCAAATGTCTGTGCTGAAACTCACTTCACTGGTATGGGAAGCAGCAGCAACTTCTGCAGGCTTCAGGTTGTCTCTTGCCCTTTGGGAATACAGCAATTCCAGCACATATTCACCTCTGCAAGGAAACATTTGTTGGGTCTCCTCCCAGTTCCCTAAATCAAAAATCCACCTCCTGGAGAGCAGAGGGAGTGAGGCTCAAGGAAGCACTGAAGGTGGACTGGGAAGAAGAGAGTGGGACAAATAGCCAGAGACAGAGAAGGTTTTGTTGTTGGAGGACATTCTAGTGGAAGAAGAAAGTAAAAGTCTCAGTTAGATAAACTCAGTTTTGCTGATGGCAGAAGCTCCTGCTGGTTCAATGACAGCAGGAGCAAAACACATGGTTTCCTACAGAGAAAAAAAAGAGAAAAAGTAAACTTATAGGGGTAGGGACCCTCACTGTTGGTGCTGCCCTGCAAACCAAGGAGAACATCCCTTCCTCTCAGATTTTAAATACTTGTGATTGTTGTTACAACTACTCAGAATTTGCTGTTCTTCCTAAACAACAAGAAAAATTGTTTTTATTCTTGTATTTTTTAGGCCTCTGGCTTCCTCCCTCTCAGAAGGCTGATTTCTGTTAAACCAAAAAGGTGTCCTGGTTGATTTCTGTTCCCTGTTAAAGAGGATCCTTACTGCCTGCAGAAAGGCAGGGCTGCAGGTGCCCCAGCACTTGTCACCAGTCTCTCACTTAACCAGAGAATTCCTGCTAAATGACGTGGGGGATCCTTGTACTTTAAAACGAGAAGAATTGGCTTTAGACACAAGTTTTTAAGTAAAACAGCCAAGGGAATACGCAAACTACATTCTCTGAGAGTAAATTTGGGGTTGATCCCAAGAACCACTCCTGATTAGTGTCAAAGAGACTATTTCCTTGCAAAAACATTCTTCTGCCTTAAAAATAAAATTTTGTACATTAAATGGGAATTTTATGACTAGTTTGATGGCCAGACAATAATCACCTAGGTGTATAAGCAAGTCTGCTATAGCTGACACCACTGTGCAAAAGTCTAATCCCCTACTCCCTCCTCCCACAAAAAAAAAAGTAAAGAAAAACAAAATGTCTAGAAAGAAAAGCAGAATCTCAGAAAGGAAACTTTAAAATATTTTAGAATAGAGGTGAATGCATACCCAGCAGATTTATTTGTAAAGCCGGTAAAAGTATTTGGAAAGGCCATGAGTTCATCGTATTTAAATGAAAATTAAAGAAAAGATTAAAGAAAACAAGCACCAGGGGTTAATGTGCCCACTTTACCTTCCTCCCAAGAACGTATTCCAACTGAAATCTGGGAAAGAAACTGTTTTCATGGCCTGTTCAAAGAGCTCCGCATTGTGCAGCATTGAGTGGGGTTTGGTTTGAATAGCAATATAAGCACACCTGCTGAAACACTACTCTTCAGTTAATGTTTACTTGGGGAATAGGAGTTTGGGGTTTGGAGTTTCTTGCTATGACACCATTGAAAATGTAATTTGAAAAGGTTATTTCAGCAGTACCTTTTCAGTGATCGGCATTTGACTTTTGATCTGCTCTGTGCTTTTCTCTGTTGTTCTGCTCTGCTTATCCCACCTCTCTGTTATTAGCAACTTGCTATTCATAAAACCTGTGAAAAGCTTAGTATAACTCATGATCAAATGAAAGCATCCTCAAAAATACAATCACTTTTGTGGCACTGGGTGTAACCTACAGTTGGAAGCCCTTCAGTATCACTACTACTAAATTCCCTATGAAACCTTTATCCTACATGAAAAAAAACCCTTCCACGCTCAAGGCATTATAAAGCTCAGATATTATTTCTGTTCAATGCAGCGCTGACAATAATAGAACAGAACGATGTATGACTAAGGCAGATGAAAATGAACATCTGAAACAGTCCATGAAAGCTGTGAATTGCTTTCTTGTCCTAAAGAATATATTAAAAGTTCGCTTTGAACTTCCCCTCTGTGGTGAACGACGACTGTGAAGAATACAAAAAAGTGGAGAAAGAGCAAACACTACCCATTTTTTGACTTGCAGCTCCATTGAACTCAGCTGCACTTTCCCCCTCACCTTTGCATTAGGAAGAATTACAGTATTAAGGAGAAGTTCCTTTATAGATAGTCATGAAAAGGTTTGACTCATGGTCACATTCCTGTCACAGCACTGGCAAGCTGTCCACAGCACACATCAACAAGAAATTTGTTTTTATTTTATAAACACTACTCTAATATTTCCATCTAGCAAAAAATACTCTGACAAATGGTAGCCATAATATTGCCGTTCTCAATAATGACTCCAATGCAAAAGAAGGTAAAACTACTGTCAAAAAAAACACACAGAGAAGATTCCTATATGTTTGTATGATTTTTTTTTTCTCTCCTAAGCTCTGACACAAATTACTGACCCATTCAGGCCAGAATGCTCTCTAATATAGAAAAGAAAAATTAATCCTATTTGCAAAAACTAATTCAAGCTGCATATATATATATAAAATCTTTCAATAGCATTATCAACATTTGTGTTAATATCCTCAGAGCAGTTCATTTAGACATTGAGGCCGGGTAGAAGTAACACTAGTGTTCTGCTGCCACCTGCAGCTGAACGAAGGGGGCTTGTTTCTTCAGCAACAACTGAGGCCAGTGCTTATTTCTGAAGTTTTATAGTATTTTCAACTTTTAAAATGATCTCTGCTGGGTTATAATCCACCCAGCTGTAGGAGTTCTATTGTCTCATGTCACTGAAGAGAACTGGTGAGAAACTGGAAAGGCTGACCCACCTATTCAAGCAATTCATAAGAGACCAGGAGAAGTATAAATACATGAAAACTTTGAAGAGTACGAAACTTAAGTCAATCAAGCACACAACATTCAGTACTTGCAGGTAGAATATTTCAAACTGGCCTTTATTTACTATTTTAAAAGCAGTATGAATAACTGTGTTTTGTTAAATTTCCAATGTCCTTATCTGTCCATACTGCTACAAGCAATTTGACTCGTTCAGAAGCTTTATTATTCCTTTGCTAAGGAAACTGGGCAAAGGAATAAAACTGAATAACCTTTCATTTTTATGCTGAACAAACTGAATTATGTTCTGGTGAGCAGACAGCAGGCTTCGAACACCTGAGATACACACTGGTCTCTGCAGTCAGACTGCTGTGTGTCAGCAGGAAAAGAATCATGTACATTCATCATTAGTCTCAATTTGTTACTGGTATAGTCTTAATAATGCCTTGGGTACCTCAGAGAGGCCGGAAAACTTAAATGTTCCAAGATCCCAGATACAAGAAAGCAATACTGAGATACATTCTGCTGTATTGAAGATAAATTATCACTGAAAACCACTGAAAGTTTTCATGAAGGACTCTAGTGGATATTGGCTGCTATAACAGCTCAGCTCACTCTACAATTCCATTTGTAATAAGTGTTGTGAATATTCCTATCACCATAAACCAGGATATTAAAATGCATATTATAGAAATGCATTAACTCTAGGCATAAAACTTCTGTATCAGCTGTGTCAGCTCATTAAGTCCTACCTCTGATTGCATTTATACAGCTGCTTGCAAAGAAGCATTATTAGAAGATGAATATTCTATGCCTCCTCTTAGTCTTCCTAAACAGAAACCAGCAGTAAGTAAAATAAAATATAAGGATTTATTGCTGTTGCGACGACAAACAGGGTAACACAAAAATAGAATTCTATTTCTTCAGAGCAAGCTATTAACAACAACAAAAAAAATAATAGTGAAGCAAACACGCTGTGTTCAAAACCTGTAAACGTTCAAAAAGAAATGTGTTAGCTGCTTGTTATCCTTATCATTTCCACAAGCTTTTAATCTATTTATTTTTTCATTAGTAAAACACTCCAAATATTTCTAGTGCCACCGCAAACATACTTGTCACAAATTCTGATGCTTTCCTTGTCACCACAACCTATATAAATAGTTTCTTGAGATTAGAGGTGATTCTCTCTGGAACGAGGCAGTAGCAATCTTTTGTAAAGATCATTTACAGCCTCCTGCCACATCCTGATCCTTTTCTCTGGGTGTGTTATTTCTAAACATCTATTAGTATCCAGAAGTCAACCCAGCAGTACCCCTGAAATGGCATATAAAGACTTAAGATACAGACTCATGGAAACTAAATGAGCAACCTCTCACTCATCGTTCAGCCTTGTGTAAAATATGCCTAATTTATCTGTAATCTTTAAAATAAACAAAGTGATTGCCAAGGAAGGGTCTGAAAGCTGCTGTAACTAAAACCTTTCCGGAACAGATCTCCAGCTTTGAATGGTCAGTTCTGAATGGCCTAAATTCTGATATAATAAAGTCATATCTACACATGCACATACCCATATCCTTATGCACGTATGTACATTTACACACAAGTGTGTGTTTGTGTACACACACATCTGTTTAAAAAAAGATATAAAGATATGGCCTGAAGCAATGCAGACCCAAGGTATGAAGAGCCATAAAATTAAGTAGGTCAGATCTTGCATAACTTATCACATACATTGCTTCAAGCAGAGCTTTAGGAGTCAAAGAAAATAAACAGACACCAATATTAAACCAGAGGAGCAGATAAGAAACTGGAAATAGAGAATATACTCTTTTGAAAAAATACTTTGCGGAAGTAGCACGTGTTTGAAAACTAGGAAAGAACATGTGCCCAGACATCAAATAATGTGACAGGTGGCATTAGTGCATGAAAGATAAGCATCCCACAGAGGCCCCAGAAAACGAGCAGGGGCTGCTTAATATTTACTGGTCTGGGTACCCAGTCAGACAGGCTCAAACAGGGACCACACCAGTCACTGCTGCTCTTCTGCCTCCTCTCCTTCCAGCCTCAGAGCTACAAGCTCCGCCGCAGTTTCTTAGCTCTCTCCTCGACGTTACTGTCTTATAAAGTGTACTGAAGCCCCAACGGCACTATAATTTAATCATAGCAAAAAGAAGAGTGACTGTCACCCGGACAGCCAGTGATTGACATGGCCTGGATTTCTGCTGTCAAAGATTTGCACGTCAATCAATAAGAACCCATATGGCATGTGTTTACAGTGATCAGAAGTCAGTTGATATCAGTATCTTAGCAAAGCTTTGACGGAAATGAAACGAGATCCGTGTTCTATATTCCCAAACATACCAACTACAATGGATTGACGTAGAGCTCTCAGTAGCTGAGTTAATGCACATTAATGCCGAGGTGAGTCTGAGAACACAATGCTCTAACAACAAAACCATCAGGCAATGTCTCCTTATTAAATTCAACGAGGATGCCATGGCTGCTCCTGGCGCTGTCCCATAGCTGTTCCTATTGATTTTGCAGCTTTCCATTTTATAAAATAATACATCTCCTCTAAATATGTATGTGTGCGAAACTCATCACCTCTGGTAATGTCATCAGCCATGAATTATTATACTGAGCTACATCTAGACTTCTTTCATAGTTTCTTTTGGCACTTCATGTGTTCACTTCCACTTTCTGTCTGAAGTATTGCAAGATCATTAGCTAAATTTGGAAGGCAACCGGAGAACGCTCAGGCTGACAGAAGGATCTGAACATTAGATTCCAGAGAGAAAAATAACTTATCAGGCAGATATCCTTATTGCTTTAAATACCTGGCACCGTGTTCACTGGGAAACCATTCTGGATGGACGCCACAAAAACTCACATGAACTCATGCTGGTTTTATTGCAAATTCTTGATAGCAAAAAAATGCACATCTGGTAGTA
Source organism: Thinocorus orbignyianus (assembly GCA_013400375.1). Classification (NCBI taxonomy): domain Eukaryota; kingdom Metazoa; phylum Chordata; class Aves; order Ciconiiformes; family Thinocoridae; genus Thinocorus; species Thinocorus orbignyianus. Next base: position 578,620 of record VXBW01000928.1, read on the forward strand.
ATCATAGCTGGGCATAATACCATCCTGTAATGTCATTCTGTGCACCCAAAGAGCGATAAAAAGTGTCCTGACCCTTCTTATTCACAGCTGAGGAGGCTGCAAATTTCCCCAAGTGCACTGCAAGAGCAATAAGGCTTTTTTCTCCAGAAGTGAGTTTCAGGTTCTTAATCCTGTCCGCACGCTGACAGGTCAGATCCCAGCATTGTTTCGCACCCATATTCTCACACACGCACAAAAGTACACCAAGACCACAGAATGACTGTACAACTCCTCCTAGTTTTTGGTAATTTCTTTCTAGTTCTTCACATGGAGCCTTTTCTAATGAGTGACATGCTAATGCCAGTTTTTCCAGATAATCTGAGTATGTGACACTCTATCACAGTGGAAAAGTGTAAAGTACACTCACATTATGTGTAGTTCTACCTGGACCATTCATTCAAAGATGGATAGCTGTCAGATTTCCCACATCTCTCTGGGAACAGACCTAAACATACAACCAAATGAGTTATCCAGCAGAACACTAACAATCTGAATTATTATTTTTTTTTGATAGACATGAAAAAATATTAGAACTGGGGGAAAAATATAGGGGAGGGGGGGAAGAACTAGTAAAAAGCCCAAGTTGTCTCTGCTCTAACTGCCAAGTCCATGTTGTCTTCCTTGTATCAGCTACTTGCATTTCCTGGATGGTCACTTAATGAAGTAATTAGTTCATCATTTTTAAGTCTAAATGCTATGTGCCTAGACAAGTTTTGCTTTTGTAGATACATATAATTCCTTCATCCTTTTCTTGGTTCAGTGCCATTCAGCAGTGACTCAGGTTATGGAGGAGAGATGCTCAGTTTTAGTTTGCGTAAGAATTAACTGACTATCCAGTAGCAGCAAGTTTTTCCCTCCCTCACAAAACGCTTTTTCACCCTAGCACCCCATTCTTCCATCACCATCCTAATCAAATAAACTGATGAAAGTAAACATCTGTAATTCAGGAGGCATTTGATCACTGCCTCTCCTCTGTGTTTGAACCAAGGGGGTTCTTTTACAAGATAACTGCCCTCTCCCAGGGTGGTATATACGTGATTACCCAATTCCTGTTGTTAGGACAGACATGCTTAAACCACCTATTGTGTGTACTCCCCATAATTATATTTGTGGTTTTGTTCCGTACTGTCTCCTGGTCCGTGAGCTCATGCTTCCCCTAATCCTCTTTAAATGAATGACACACAGTTCTAAGGCCCAGAGATCTTATTACCAACAATTACCAATTTCTGCCTTTTCACAACACTTAAGGAATCAAACACACAAAGAGGATATTAAAGATCTTTCAAATACATGAATCAATAAGTCACATTGGATTAGAAGAATTTATCGGCAGCTCTTTAATAAATCTGGAAGCATTAAAACTAAGAAATATTACCGTGACCCCAGGTTAAGTACAATAAGGGAATAGAGATGATGAAATACAACTAACGATTGTATTGAAATCTGGTTGCAGAAGACACACGGGAGGCTGGAAATGCAGAGCCAGGTTGTCCTCCGGCCCCTTGGATCTCATTCCACACTGTTATTATTTTCATTGTGTTGGTACACTGTGAACACTCACAGTCCATGGAAAAAAGCCTACTCTTTGTAACTGAAACTCTTCAGAGATTTGCAGAACTTGCATCCCTGCAAGGTCTGGCTCTAAAGCATTTTGAATATGAATAATAAAAATTCCATTGAATTTGGGACACAGCAAAGAAACGTATAAGAAAGCAGCTTCCGTAATAAAGCAAGTTTTGGGTTTGTGTCACTTCCTCGATGTACAGAAAGTTTTATACCTTTTATACCTTACTAAAACTATCAACTAAACTTGTAGTGGTTTTGTGTATTTAAACAAATTACTGAATATTTAGTTTTTACATTTCAATTAATATCTATGCACTGTGCCCCTGCAACAATAATATTAATTCCAGAGATGAATATTTTATAGAGAGACCTTACTATAAAGTTAGTATATGAACCACATTCTTTTCTCAAACACAAGAGATAAATTAATGTCCCCTCTATACTGACTGTGACACATAAAAGCTAGCTAATTTAATTGGAATATCTGGTAGAGTGAAAAAAAAAAAAATAGATACAGACTGCACTGGAATACTAACAACATTTTTCAGTCCAGAGAATATTTATTTCTTTATTACCCAACTCTGATGGTTTTATTTTATTCTACATAGAATGTTTACATCTATCTTGGATTTGAGAGATTAGAAACCAGCTGGAAATTTTTCACTGAAAGTGACCAAATTCTGAAAATCCATTTGGCTAAATATATCCCAGAAAGCGTGGGCAGATCTGTGTGAGGCCAGAGATGCACGTCAGCCTACAGCAAGTGCTTTAGGATGGCAAGAATGTGACGATTCAGGTATCCACAAAATCCCATACGGATACATCTAATCAGTGGTTTAATCCTGTGTCCCATCTCTAACAGCGTCCAACACCACCACATTGAGACTCTCAGAAGCAATGGGCAAGCACAGAACTGAGGTGTACTGTTCTGGACCCCCCAGTATAAGACAGATTCTGATGAACTGGAGCAAGTTTAGCAGGGGGACACCAAAAAGTGGAGTAGGCAGTCTAAGAGGAGAAGCTGGGAGAAGAGAAAGCTTGAAAGAGGGACACAGTAGCAGCTTGTCAGTACCTACAAGAAGGCCACCTAGAAGATGGAACCAAGGTCCTTACTGATGTGCACCGTGGGAAGACAAGAGACTGTGGTTGCAAATTAAAACAGGGGAAGTCCTGACTGGATATAAAGAAACAAATCAAACAACAAAAAAAATCACTAAGAGGATAACTGAGAAGTGCAACAGGGGCCAAGACAAGTAGGGAAATCTCCACCCTTCCTTGAAAGTTTCTGAGATTGGACACAGTCCTAAGCAACCTGGTCTGCATTAAATCCTGCTCTGAGCAGGAGGTTGGACTACTGATCTCCCAAGGTCTCTACCAACCTGAATAAACCTGTGATAACAGCTCTTCTGGGCCAGGCTAAACATCCACCTGAATCCACCAGACCTTTCTTTCTTCTGAGAGTTGCCAGAAGTGCATGCAAAAAGAAAAATAATCGGGAGAATTATAATGACCCATAGCCCAGGTTCCAGTTTATGGACTTCAGAGCTGGTAGGGTGTTTTTTTCTTTATTAGCATTGGTTTTAATTCTTGAAATAATTCAAACAATTCTTGTTGCAGCTCTTTCTTCCTTGAGTATTTCTAAGTGCTTTTGGAATCTATTTAGACAGAAGGCACATGTTACAACCCGTTTCAAGGAGTCTCACAATTTGATTCAACAATGAACTAGAATTATCAGTCTTTCACAGACATCAAACACTCCATTCATCGGTGAACTCATCTTTTTTTCTGATTAGAACCCCTTTTTTCTTATTATTTACAAAGTAATCAAGTTTGCAATGATCACTTTGGAAGAAAGATGGCAGTGATAAAATCCCTTTTGGATCCATAGTAACCAATCATTTTTATCTGTTCCCTTTAAAATTCAAATACTAAGATTAGATACAATTAAACACATAGCACTGAGTCATTATTTTAAAACACAATATTGGGAGAAATTAAGAGCATTCATAATGAATATGTTCCTTCACAGAGGAACAAGTTCCCTTACGATATGCTCAAGGGTCCCATCTAAAGTCCTTTTACATCAGTCTTCCAATGGATTCCAAGAGGAATCATCAGCTTTATATTGAATTCCAGGCAACAATCACCTTTTCAGGTTTAGGGGCTTTCTTTTTTCCTCCTTACAAGCCTACACAGAGGTCTACCAACTGCTAGAACCAGAAATGACCTTCAGCCAACTAAGGCTGTTTGCCCCAGCCAGGCTACAGTCAGCCAGGTAGAGCTTGTGCAGGAGCACAGAGTTGTCCAGGATTTGGTGTGGAATGTGATTGATTACTTTGAATATATTATTTCTCAGTATGACAGTTCCAGAGAAGAGAGGTTAATAACAATAAAGGGCTGCCCTCGCTTGTCTTTCAACGGTTATTAGAAACCCTTCTTCTGAACATTTGTACTAAATTTAACTTCACATTGTTACAAAAGTTGGCTCCTCCCAAATCTTTCAACGCGTGTTTGATTCTCCTCTCATTGAAAAACCGTGCTTTTCCTCTGCTGCTGGAAACACAAGAAGAAACTAGCTTAATTTGCAGCAAAGATTAAGGTTGCATCTAGGAAACCTTTCTGACTCTAAAGGTAGAAAAGCACTTGAGCAGGCAACCCAAGAAGCCTATGGAGTCTCTTTCAATGAAGAGTTTTAAGATGACAAATATTTGACAAAGATGCTCTAATTATATTTGATCTCATCTCTGTATAAGGGGCTGAATTAGAATGTCTGTCTAGTCACATCCTGCAATGGTTTCTATGATTGATGGATTCTTTTTTCAAATTTTAGCTTCTGTGCATCGTGCAAACAATACTTTGATTTCAAACTGCTCCCATCACTAGCTCATTCATCAGACTATAAAGTTTGCAAACACCATAATACCTAAACCAAGAGACAGTGCCTGCCCTGCAAATTCTAAACATGTCTAAAGGGCCTTTATGAAATTCTAGTAAACCATGGGGCTTTTTTTTTCCCCCCTTTGTACTTAAAAATAAGTATACCACTAGAATTTTGTCTTATTGTCCTTTTAAAAGTGGCCCAAATAAGCTCCTCGGGAATTTACCATTCATGCAGAGACCAACGCAGACTAGGAAACTAGAAAGAAATAAGTTTTAAAAATCTATTTACAGAAACAATGGCATTTACTGGACTCCCTTATTCTACCAGCTGAAGTTTGGTTTAAATGACTGTGGCCTTTGACTTGGCATAAACTCTTTACTCCAATACAACTAATTTTCAAAAGTTTTATTAAAACTAGATAATTTGGGAGAGTCACTTTTCTTACTTTGTTTTCTTCTAAGAGAGCAATGAAAAAATAATATTCTGCTGTAGAAGAGAAGATTTGATATGGAAAAAAGAAACATTATGTTCAATTAAAACTGTCGAACCAGCTTTAAATTGGGATTTTCAAAATTGCTAAGATAAGAAACCTTCTTGAAAATGAATACGTTTGCAAGTATTTTCACACAACCAACAGTTATATCATGGAGGCAAAACAGTGCAAGTTAAGAATAAAATTATAAACTGAACTATGAGGCTCATTGGTACTTTCAGCAATACATTCAACATTACTTTAATGTGTTTTTAATAGAATTTCAACGAAACACAAAAACCTGCAGAGTGTGTATAAACCTCCACTGGGAAAAATATTCGATCACTTTCTGCATGCATAATGACACCACATAATAATCTTCAACTTATATACCAAAGGAGTTTCAGTTTTTAACTAGGGATTTAGTCACACTTCATCAGTATCATATTTACATGAGCTCAGCCATACACAAGCGAAAGTTTTACTGTCAACTTACTTTGCATGTTCTGTTATTAATCCATCCAAAGTCCATTGAGGTAGTCCCCAAGGCACAATCAGGTTTCAAATGCCGTGAAGAGTGTTTAAAATCTAGGCTAAATGGATTTGCCAAGGTATGGATTTTGTCCTATGACAAGTTTAAAAACGTGTAACACAATTAGAAACAATCTGTAGTACCAGGTACCAGCTTTAAAGATGACAGAGAGGTAATGCTGGATATTAAATATGTGAACTTTATGTATCTGTATGATTTCTACATGTAAGCATGCTATGGATTTGTAAATATATACATTGTAGAAATCATATAAATAACTACAATGAATACTGGTTTACTATTATTTGAAGTTGTGAATTCCCCAAAGGCACTAATTGAGGCTGAAGCCCATCACACTGCTGTTGCCCAGACAACATGAGAAGGGCTTCCAAGGGTTTGCTCTCTCAACAGACAAACCAGTCAAGTCTTATCTCAATTAATGGATTTACACATCCTGTAGATAAAAGATCCAACAAACACAAGCACTTCCAGTATGGGGCAGCATCCTAAGTCTGCATACCATTGCAAATGGATATTTCTATGGAAAAACAGTGGTTTTTTAGCTCATTAACTATTATAAAAAAATTCCCAAGCATCCCTCCAATTAAAGGTCTAAGAAGTAAGTAAGTGAACATGAGCTAGTTTTAAAGTAAGTCACATAAACCCGAACGTTTTAAAGCCATAAACTTCCCAGTCTATTAGAAATAAAGCACATTTGTATTTTAAGAGGTTTTCCAAGTGCAAGTGTGATTTACATTGTTCAGACACTTCCAGTTATTATTCATTTCCGTGAAGCAATGCCCAGGAGAATGGCTTTGCATGATTCATCTCAAACTTGTGCCAGTTCTGGACTTTCTGTTTACACCTGTGTAGATGGCAGGGCTTTTGGGGGTGGTTTTTTTTTTTTTCAAAGCTGCATTTTCCCTCTGAACTACCTCTACAAACACTATATCCCTTATTTTACAAATATCTGACATTCTTACAGAATATTTGATAGATTCTACGTGTTAGCCCTAAAAAATTCCACATAGTAGTCAAAAACTATCAAGGTCATTTCCTTTAGATGAGTTATGTTTTGACTGGATTTTTAAATTTTTTTACTATGGCAACATATGGGGAATCAGAATAAGAAAATCCCATCTGTTTGCGATTGGTTTTGGCTACTATGTTTTAGTCTGCTGGTAATATTTTGCATTCTAAGCTAAGTAGGACTTAAGATGATTTTAAGGTTTTTTTAACTAGACCTTTACAAAGGAGAAGATTCCAAAACTGTTTTAATTCAGCAGCGATACCTTCAGAAACAATTTTAAGGTTTTCATTCTATATTATTGTCAGAATCAAAATGCACTCATATAATATTAATAGTTCTATGAAAGATAAAAGCATGGAGGAAGTTGCAAACCCACCTACAACTCTAAACATCTTTAATATTTATATTTGGGGCCAATTCATTCTGTTGAGAGATCAATAATGGTCCCAAGCTACGGTTGAAAGCATTTAGAGGAAACAGCTTGTAACAAAGCGCGACTGAAACTACCTGACACTGGACTGGTCCAACCAGCTTTGGGTGAAATTCCTCTCTCAGGGTGTCTCAAGACAACATCCTGCTAAGCAAACACCTGGGTGGGGAGAGGAGCTGGATGAACCACCACTGCAAGCCTGGGCTACGTTTATTTTTACTGGATTACTTATAATCCATACCATTTCTTCTTTCTAAAACTTTACTTCGAAACTATTAGTACAACATATCACCACTTTTAAGCGCAGCTAAGCTGCTTTAAGAAAAAAGCCCAAACCAGCAGTCACCCCAGGATCAAATGGTATACTGAATTATTTTAAAAAGAAGGCAATTGTTATTATACTTAAACTTATATTCACTTTCTGGTGTATTATGTATCTCTATACCTTCTGAGGCCAAACCAAGCTGTGTACCAGACACTATGAAAGGTGACTTATGGGATTGCTGTACTTGCTAGGCATCACCTCAAACAAGTTGCATATTCTCAGGACAAGGAAGTCCTTAAGATTAGTGTCTGATAAGGGAGTAAATAAAGCATACACCAAACAGGAATAATAATCTAAGCATTTAAGTTATTAAACCTACTGTGTGTCAAATCATCTCGCCACTGCACTCGATGAAAACTTTTGAAAATAAACACCTGATAAATCATTCATGCAGAGACACAGCTAAATATAAACGTATACAATGTACACAACCAAATGAAAATTTCAGGACAGATTTATTAGCTTGTGGATGTTCCTAATTATTCGAAAAACTATAGTCTTACTACCAATAGTAACAGCAATCTGTAATAAGACTCTAAATCTCAGGGAAGAAAAAAAAAGAAAAAAAAAAGAAAAGTCACTCACTGAAGAAATGAAGAATAAAAAGAGAGAGAGAATTAAAGGAATCTTGTAACGTAAAGCAAACATACGGTGGGCAAGGGCAGTGGTCCCTTGCATCAGCACTGTTACCCTGTCACTACCAACAAGGCTCACTATAAGTATGAACTCAGAGATACAATGCAGAAGGCGTACCAGAGGGAAGGCAGGGCAAGATTTATTGCATTCAATTATTTTTGTTTAAAAGTTTCCTCTGGGGCACAGGCACATAATATATTGTACTTTCCATTACCTGGTGCAAATGTAAAACATACCTGAAAAACACATTTCATGCTTACAACATATTAAAACAACAAGTAAGATGTCATGGCATGAGTTTGATAGATTAACTGCCAGTTACTGATGTTGTACTATATTAGTTAACAGCAAATTAATATCATCAGGCTTATTTCCTCTCTTATACCTAAAAAATATTAGTATGAAAACAGAGATTCTCATAAATTCTTATCACTGGATTCTAGAATAAGGCTTTTAATCTAACTTGGGACAAGCTAAGCAGCAATGTATACATTTGTTTGCAGACGTATTACTCTGAATCTAAACCTTTTTCTACCTCAGTTACCTTTTGCAATTTAGAGAATTTTATACTACAAGCCCAAAAATCTACATAGGTCCCCAAAATTTTTTCACTCTGGTACTGATTCTACTTGACACACACACACACACACACACACACACACCCTCGTACTTTATGAAGTAGCTCTTATAGAGCATTTCAAGGAATTGTACTGAGATTATGATAACCATCCCCACTATAAAATGAGACCAGAACCTTTCATTAACACCTTGAATTTAAATTTGCCTAACTCTGTAGATTCACTGTTATTCAAAGTAAAATGGGAAGCCAGCATGTTCTTGCATAGACCTTATTTCACCACACTTAGTTACTGTATAGCCTGACCACCTGCAACGCCCTCTCATCTTATTTCATTTGTTTTGTTTTGTCCTCCACACTGTTTTTCAATGCAAGGAAAGCAAAGAAATAAATAGAAAGCAACCCAACACAAAAATCAGATGCAAACTAAAGTCTAAAATATTATTGCATTGAACATACAGCTGCATTTGGTCTTTCATGCTCAGTATTTCACGTGCTCCACTGGATGCACCTTTCAATTATAATTAATCATAATAATTGACACATTGCTATTTGCCTTTCCTGGCTCCACCTTTCAAAAAAACCCTGCAGATACATGAGTTCTGGGTAAAGAGACTGTACATCATCTCTTCATTGTATAACAGAAAAACTTGGACATAAGTGTTCCATTTGGAGTTAAAAAATCAAATCCCTCAGAAACATTGCTCAATCTCTCATCATTTTTGAGAATTTTCTAGGCTTCCATCAAATTTCTCGAAGTTGTCCAAGACTCCTCAGATCCTGCTCACAGTTACTGGCTGAATTAGAAGTTTCTCTCAATCTTTTTCTACCTCTCCCTCTAAAATAATAAATTTTGTCAATTATCAGAATTTCATCCCATTGCCAGAATTATTAGGTTCACTGTAAGCTCTGCAGCAATCCCTATTAGCAGTAGCTGGCCAGGCCAGCCCTTCTAGGTGGGCGATGGCAACTGCAAGTACAGTCACCCCGTGCGAGGGGATTAGGAGCAGTAATTCTATTTGAGGCAGCCTTTGGTCACCAATATAACCCAGTGGCTGTGGCTCCAAGCAGTGGTCCCAAGCTTTGATTTATATATCAATTCCTGGCTTAGGCTTCCACATCCTTGGCTGCTATATTGGTTCCCATCTGGCTCCAGAGCCTTGGCTCTTGAAATACTGGCTACAGCACGATCGCCTACAAGCCAGTCCTTCCCAGCAGTCAAAGGATTTACTGCTTCTTCCTGGGAGTTCCAATTGGAAGAACTGTTTTGTCCCACGCATTCACAGCGTTTTGGTTCAATCATCAAAGTCTCTTCCATTGTCCCAGGTTCTGAAGATTTATGGTGCAGCGTTGATATGACACGGCTGAGTTCACATTCAATGAAGCATTGAGTAATATGGAAAATTCATAGCCAAAATTCATAAGTTACACATATAACATCGCATTAGAAGTCACAACTCCAGTCCCTAAAACCTCAAAATAGCATAAAATCTACAAGAATATATTATCCATCTCTGGTTTTCAGGTTTTTAAAGTATGTTTATATTGCTTCTTATCTTTACTGTACAGTCCTGAGTACTAGAAATTTAATTTAATCAAATAAAGCTGACATTCATATCTGCTTACACACTTCCAGGAATTAAATTGGGAATCACTCACCCACCCACCTTAGTCCCAGGAAGAACACTTCAGAAAATTTGGGCACTGTGTCTCCCACAGAGCCCTGGATGTTTAAAAGGGAGCAGGCACCTCTCTGAAGAGCACACTGTGCTCTCCCTGCTCCCAAGCCTTTGCTATCACCACCGGTGGTATTTCTACATTTCAAGCTTGTCTTTCAGGCTAAATTTCCAGTCCATCCAAAGCCAATTTATTTTAAACACTTTTCTTACAGCTACTTTTTGTTTTCCCAGCCATCCTCCACCCTTATTGACAACCAGATTATTTCTCCAGCACTCTTCCCACTCCCAAATAAACGGTGACATGTATAATCTATTTGCTCCAAAACATAAGCTGGACTATGCAGTGGAGATCAGGAGTCCAAACACTAATGCACACCATCAGACAAAGGTTGATTCAATTTAGAGTCAAGCACTTCAATCACAAAATTTTTTAGTATTATCTATGTATTTACTTTCATCTATTAATAAATTTAATTATTAATAAATTTAATAATTTTAAAAAAATCATTGATAGATATAAAACTCATAAAATACAGGTAGACCTGAGCTATGGGTTTTGTAAGTTAATTTTTCAGTGGCACGTATGGTTTAATATGGAATGCAAAGAGGAAGAAAGTGTCTTTTTAAATGCAAGCATTTCAACTGCTTTCTTTAGTATGACATGAAGCACCAAAACGACAGCTAGTCATGCCCTCTTGCAGAAGCAGCTCAGAACACTGCCTTCCCCTCCTTTACAAAACAACTATTTACAGGGTTCTACTGTAGATTAAGTTGTGACAATATAAACCCACTGGAGTTGAGAGTCATGCTATTGAAAATGTTGGTAATGAAGGAAGATTCACCCCGCAGTTCAGTGATGACAAACGAGCTCTGTAAACTGACATTCCTAGCTTTTGCCAAAAAGACAATCAACAGCATCTTTAACAAGTAGCAATCATCCTCATTCGAGCCAAACAACGGGTTGAGAACCCTCCTGTGATAGGAACAGGGTTGAGTTCAAGTTGTAAAATATATGTTAGGAAGTAGAGGAAGGGGTCTACAACTCTTCCTCTAAACCTCCTGAGAGACCTGAGAGACAACTGGCAGAACTGCAGAAAACAAAGTTTTGAGGGATCAGGGTTCCATTTATTACAGAAATACTAGTAATAAGATGATAAACAGAGAAGAGAAAACTCACACTACTTATATTAATTTTTCTATAAACCCAAATGCAGAAGTAAGTAAACATCAATCTCTATTGAATCCATATTTTTACATTCTCCAGCTCCAGACCATAAGGAAGCATAGAGTGGAGGAAGTGGGTTTGATTAATTAAAAGAGAAGCAATACAAAACTGCAGCTGTTCCTGCTTAAGGGCACAGCTTCACAAAACTTTCTTCAGTTTTGCAACCTGGAACTCAAGGCATTCCACCCTGCTCTCCTTCAGAAGAGGCTGAAGAACTTAATAATTCTGTACAACACAGCTAAGCTTTCATTCGGAATATCTTCTGTGGGTTTTGTTTTGTTTAAATTAAAGAAAAGCATTTTTAAAAGAGAAAAAAGCCAAACACCAATCTAGTTATAAAGAAGCACAACTGCTGAACTAGAAAGCAAAATTCTCCCGGTAAATTTTCATTTTAATATTTTGGAGTGCTAAGCAAAACATGTAAACTAAATAAATATAGAAAAAGAAAAAAAGAAAAAAAGAAAAAAAAGAAAAAAAGAAAAAAAGAAAAAGAATGACTACGCCTGCTTTATTCAGTGTAATGAGTGTTCTTAATGCAAAGGGGAAAGAAAGAAGTTTTGTTCAGGAATCCTAAAAGAGCAAGTATCAAAAACCTAGTGAAATGTGCAGCCCAGTGAAAGGTTCAGCACCTAACGATAAAAGCACAGCAGTGATTCAAAAGCAAACAAATCCTGCTAGAATGAAAAATCAATGAGCTTTGAGAAATTCTGACAGGGAAAAGGTCTCTCTCCCTGTGAGATCAAGGGGAGAAGCCCCATTAACAGCGCAGCCATCTGCTTTTTCCTGCTTGTTCCATCCTGTACAACCATCCGCGCTACTTTCTCCTTCATCGATGTAAGAACATTGGTAATTGAGTAAATAGGCCCAAAACTTGGGAGGAAAAAAGAAAAACAAACAAAAAAAAACACCTTGGGTGACACAGAAGGGAGCCAAAAACCAGACTTTAAAACCAAACCAAATCCAATACAATATCTGGAAATAAGAGAAGCAACTCCCAGCTGCAAACACTGTCTCCAAGACCAGGGAACCCAATGAATCCATGAGGCTCCAGCCTGACTGAGGGAACAGATTCTTCACAAGCAGAGAAATCCAACATTAGTGTAAATTCTTTTGTAAGAGTATCTGAGACTGCGGTAGGCAAAAGGGTTAAATGTCAAACAAGCAAAATTGCCCTGAATGCTGCTGAACAAACTTCAAGATGAAGAACAAATTTGTATTATTGACAAAAAGCTCTACTGACTTGTCTCCTTTCGTTACCCACCATATTGGTGTCTTTCTAGACAGGGGAAATGTTTCTAATCTAAAGGCTGAAATGCATACTGCAGAGGAAGAACTGTTATAAGAGACACCACGTCACAAAGCTGTGGTAGATAACACAAGCTTAAAAGAGAAAGGAAGTAAAAATTCCACTCTCTTGAAGAGAAAATTGGCTCCGATTCATTCCCCGAAGGTGACATTCATAACAAAATCCAACGCAACAAGTGGTTTGGATTTGGGGGCTGTTTTATCAGCTGAGAGTTGAAATAAGCTGTAAGGAAGGAAACATCCTGGTTCCATTCATGGCAGTTCTCTTGTTGCTTTGCATGACTTTCAAAGCGACAAAATAGTTGGGAAATAAATTAATAAAAGTTTAAGAACTCCTCATTATAATTAACATTTAACTGTCTGCGTTTACCAAAACACCCAAAATAAAGCTTGGTTCTTAATCACAGCCAATCATGTGGACTGTGCACTGTGGAGGAATGTAATGAATGTTTTGGCTACAGCACTAATTCTTCTCAGTGTATAAATATATTTGCTTTAAAAGTAATGTAAAACATACATATTCCTTTCCAAATTCCCCAAGTGCCTTCTCTTCTCTTCCCCTCTCCTTTCTGAGGGACTGTATTCCACGGACAAGCATTTCTTCAATTTAGTAGTCTTACAGCTAATTAAGAGGGTATGCTAGTTCCTTTCCACTAGAATTCAGATCTGTTTCTCTTCAACAAACTCTATTCTTCAATACAGTTTATACTGCAACTATAAAATGAGCAGCCTGGCTTTATACAATGGCTCTCAAGTTTATAACATGAGAAAAATATTTTCTCTATTACTATAAATTCTAATGATTTCTTTTAAACTAGTAAAATGGGAGGTTTAGCTCCATTGATGAACTCACATGTACAACATTGATTCATCTTTTTAAAAGTACCAAGTAGTGCAAAGCATCTGAAAAAACCAAATCAGCTTGCAGCATACTGGATTTAAATGACAATAAAAATAACCTTTATTTATATATATTCTGCACCCACCCCACCTCCTACAAAATATCCTAGAATGTTAAGATTTGGCTTGGAATATGTAGATATATGCATCAAGCAAGATGGTATTTTAGAGTGATAATAGGGATGACAACAGTTAAAGAGATAATAACGCCTGGTTGCGTCCCAGAAGAACAAGCTGTAACCTCTTGGTAGGGTGGTTCAAACAAAACAAAATTTACTCAAAAAAATCCCCTCCAAACCACTCTGTAAGCTACATATTTCTTACTTTTGAAAAGAATGTACAGTACTATCATGGCTTACTACGATTTCTCAGATGATTTCCAAATGTTTCATTACTACACAGTGTGGGATACAATTTCTGATCCAGATGCTCAAAAGAGCAAATCTAACAAAGAAATTTAATCTGACCTAGACTTGGCAAATTTTCCAGAAAAAAAAGTAGAATGATGCTTTGGAAGCTGCTCAAACAAAAGCCAAAATGGAAATATGCCTCTTTCAACCATACCCTAGGCTGCTGTTAAAAATAAAAGGACACTTACAGTTTCCACAAGTGTGAACTGCAGCTGAGGTTTATAAAATATAAAATGTAGATGTCAAAACTGCCCAAGAATAATTCTTTACTTTTACCTAAAGCTATACCAACCATTTTCTACACCACATTTAAAAAAGAAATACATAAATGAGAGGTCTTACAAATACATGAGAGATTCTATATCAATTAGAATGAAAACACTCATTCTTCCTAAATTATTTTTAATAACAAATAACAGAAGCATGAAAATGGTACAAAACTGACGCAAGTCCACTAAGCAATAATAATACAAGCTTCTGCAGAAACTTTCATTTCAAAGCACTTCATGAACACAAGCAAAACGTATGTAGAAGTTTTTTCCATCCACGTACCAGGAAACTGCAGGGCAGAGAGCTCAAATATGTTTGGAGTCACGTAGGATTTACGTGAATTCAAATGTGCTGAGGTATTGTTTTATCTGATAGCCTTATTCCTCCCCTGAAGAAAGACATGGCTAAATCTCCCTGTAGCCACGCATCTCTCTATAAACACCATAAAAATCTTTAAAATCTTAGCCAATTTTTTATTATTATTATTATTTCAAGCCCTTCAGAGAGGAAAAAGAACCAAATTTATCCTTGGCTCCACTTACTTCAGGCAAAGCATTTGGCCAAATGTTTGTATTCCGTCAAGAGGAAGAAACTATGAACTTCGACAATAAAAATAACCAATACCATATACAAATTACATATGGAAGAAGGGCTGTAATTGTCTGTCTTTCCACTCCCCTACCTTAGATTATTGCTGTATGGTTGCAATTTAGGAACTAGAAAAGCTCCCAAACTAGAATTCCTCCAGTGAACTCGCCAGACATAACTACTACAGAGAATATCCCTGCCCACCGCATACCACAGTCTGCGCGCTCCCATATACGCCACGGAGTTTAATTATGTAAATCTATAATGCTATATTCACTTTATATAAATCAATTTGATTCCAGTTTCCTAGAAAGGAGGCACAGCTCGCAGAGCCCAGAGGTATCTGATTTAGAAAACATCTGCAACAAATCCAATTCCCTCTTTCATTCTGCTGCAGCCACTTGGCTCTTAAAGTGTGAGAAATGGCTATCACTTAGTAAACTCGGTGTCAAACTACTTGAACGTACACTCACTTTAAGAATAAAAGAAAAGGCAAATTACAAAGGCTCTTACCTTGATTGGAGATTTACATTTTATAATAGAAATTTACAAGAAGGTAGAGGTCACTATACAAAGTTAATGCTGAGAAGGGTAGATGATGCATCTAGTGAATAAAAGCTCTACGGCACGCGGATGCTTTAACTACTTCATTTCTCTTTTAATGATGTCACAAGGTACAGTAAAAGTACAATTATTTTTAAGAAGGGACTTGAATATAATCTTTGAAACGCGACGTTTAGACTCTGTCAGTGAATGGTGGAGCTTTTCATTTCTCCTCGGCACGACTGCTATTCTGTTTTGCATTCACACCCACAATGGGCAGGATATTTCCCATCGCGATAACAAAGAGGGGTTTGTTACTGCAGACGGAGGGGTCAGTGGCAGCTGCACTGTGTGCCTGACATAATCAGTATAAAATACTTGCTGGTAACAATGGCTGCTCATTAGAATATAAAACAATCGGAATGTTGAATCTGTAATTTCAGCAGCTGCTACTGTACATTTTCCGCAACTTTTAAGCACCGGCTCTCAGCGCACTAACTTTCGGCT
The DNA here is from genome assembly GCA_013400375.1 of Thinocorus orbignyianus. Taxonomy (NCBI): domain Eukaryota; kingdom Metazoa; phylum Chordata; class Aves; order Ciconiiformes; family Thinocoridae; genus Thinocorus; species Thinocorus orbignyianus. The sequence continues at coordinate 594,535 of VXBW01000928.1, forward strand.
TCTTCACATCCCGGACTTCATTTTAAGTCATAAAAACCCTTTGTGGGATTCTACAGGTTTCAGATGCCTGAAATGATCCAGTATAAAAATAATCCCACAAAAACGCCAATACTCTTAATCCAAACCATTCCAGGGATGCATTTTGCAACACAGCTTCTCAGAGTTGCCCTAATGCAGCAGAGGAACAGACTGAGACGCGAACCAAGACCCAGGAATAGGAGAAGGACAGAAGCTTCCCCGGGACAGGTGACCTGAGTTTATATAAGTGAAACCTTACTCTATTTTTGCATCAGCAGAGCACTACTGCAACGTAAGCATGAGAACTTATTACGTTTTGCCACTCACAACTTCAGAAAGCCTTGGCCTTGTCCAATGAAAGATCACTCCATCGCCAGCACCAGGCAGACAATAAATCACAGCGCTGGCAACTTGCTCAGCACTTGGAGAAAATGTTAAAACATGTCGGGCAAAACCTAACGCTAGTTTCTGGTTCCTATGGTTTTTAATCTTTCTCTATAAAATACCTTCTAAGAAAACATCTATATTTTAAAATGAATTTCAATATAGCAGAATTCAAATAAGCCTGACAACCAACTTAACAGATTTTTTCTGGCAGACAATGTCAGCATGAGCAGGGAGGTAGGACACTAATTAGTGTTTTATTTATGTCAGTTATCTGGGAAAAAAAAAAGAAAAAGAAAAAGACTAGGTGAAGTGGCTCTGGAAGTCCAGCCTTGAATTTAAAATATCTTTAGTTTGTGAACACCAAACTCTTCTTTCTGTCCTGCCCACAGGCTTTCTCAGAAGATCACACGGCAGCAGCCCCCAGAAGCAGAGCTGGTGTCTCACGCCTGGCAGGCTGGTCCCAGCCTCCTCCAGCTTAGCAGCACAGTCCTAAAGTGACAGAGGCACAAGATTATAGGTCTGGTACCACATCTAAATGGCAATAAGCTGTCAGCATCAGTGATAAAAACCATCCTCAACTAAGAGCTCATCCTGGTAAGAGCGTTTCATATCAGATGCTATGAGAGCATCCTACAATACCTAGGGGAACCTACACAACTTGTCTCTAACCCAGATAACAAACGAAAGATAAACTTCCAGGTGGGAAAGATAACAAATTATTTCATTTAGTGGCTTCCCCACAACTACTCTCACTCTTGCCTGGGCTGCACTTCTGCTGACCAGCTTTCTCACCCATGTCTAACGTCTTCTGACACTTGGCTCTGTCAGAGGAGACAGAAACGCGGCCGTCATCAACCTACCAACTTTGCAGATACTGTCTTCTTGTTCACCCTCCTAAAGACACCTTACACGCATGAAGACATTTACGACTGTTGAGATTTAAAGTGAGGAAAGAGAAGAAATGATATTTTTGGAATTTGGAAATCAAAATTGTATAATCAGAATATCCAGGAGAAAGAATGGATCTGATGACAGAGGAGTTGACTTCATTTCTGTGCTTTACAGACCAACTTCTGCATCCCTCCTTTTGTTTGGTTCACAGGCAATACACTTCTTAGCAAGCTAACAGTTATTCAAGAGTTATCCCTTCTTGTTAGTGACCATGAAAATCTGCATTTGTACAAGTTTGTACATTTGTGCAAGTTTTTATATTTGTACAAGTTCTAAGTAGCTGCTACTATCATTCAAAAGGGGGAGGAAAATCCTGTCTTAAAAAAAGATGCCATCAAAAGGACGAGTAACTAGTAACTGGTGCCCAGAAGTTGACATGTATTTCTCACTAAATAGGATTTATCTTCACTTAAATATAGCTCTCTAGGAATTAATTAAAGAATAAAACATTCATTATTCATTATAACATCATTCCTGATACCTAGAGCTTTCATCTCTATCAAAGAATAGTGTAAGCACGGGTACGATGATAAATACACGGAAGATTTGCAATGTCAGCATGGCACACACTAGTATCCACAGCCTTTTAACTCTTCCTCCCAGAGTTATAAACCTATTTTTTCTGAAGAAGGCCACATATGCAGCAAAGAACAATATCTACAGAGTCCACAAACAACCTTTTGATGAGAAAGGCAGAGGTAGCCTGCAAGTACTTTCAATGCATTTCATGCAATTCACACAGCAGTGTCAGCTGAAAACAGCACGGAACATGGCAAGGAGGAGAGAAAGAGCAAATGTATTTTTCTCCAAGTGAAAATGAACACACTCGGTGTTAAGAATAAGTTCAGACATTCAGACAGATAAATTCCTGGGAGACAACACAAAAGCCCTTTTCCAAGGTCATCCATGGCTCTTCCCTTCTGACTGTGTGCATCCAGGTGCTCTGAAAGGGTTTAATCTGTTTAAACGTAAACTCAGGTAAGTCCCAGTATCCCCTGGTCTGTCTGTCCCCAGATCTTTAGGATGTTGTCTCTCAAATTCCCAACAAGCCTCACACAAGTGCTCAGGAACTGGTGTGGTGGAGGTACAGGCTTTGTATGAAATAAAATCACACACAAGAAAAGAACACAGATTAGATGTAGTCATGATATTTAAGTAAAATTGGTCACTAAAGAGATGAGTGAAACTGAAAGCAGCAGGGAAACAAAAAAAGCAGAGCAGAAAGTGTCATTTCACAGAAATAGAAAAATATGAATTGTGAAGGAAAAGGCAAAGTGTGGTGTGAAACCATTGTGGATACAAGTCCTTTTCAGCCTGATTTAACAAATACCTGCAATGCTTACACATGCTTTTATAGAAAGGGGTGTGTTTAGATGTGCTTCCTTTATTAGAAACACACACAACAGTGTACAACATTATCACTGAACATTTAGATAGCCTTTATTAAAAATTATGTTAAATATGGGTGCAGGACATCTATATTAATAGCATGCCTGTCATAGCTATACTTTCCCAGTCATTTCAAATAATCTGAGTAAAATAAATCATAGAATCAAAGAATGGTCAGAGTTGGAAGGGACCTTAAAGATCATCGAGTTCCAACCCCCCTGCCATGGGCAGGGACACCTCTCCCTAGAGCAGGTTGTTCAAAGCCCCATCCAGCTTGGCCTTAAACACTTCCAGGAATGGGGAACACTTCCAGGGATGGGAATCTCTGCAATGCCACACCAACTATTTTCAATTTTACCAGTCAAGTGATTTAAAAAGTAAACATCCATCTGCCCAACAGCTCGCAGTGCAGTAAAGGGAATCTGGTCTCCACCACAGAATTTAATTTTGATTTTTTGGAAATGTGTCTGTCCTCCATACATATTCAATAATGATCTATTACGTGCAAAGTGTTTAAGGAATAATTTACAACTAACATGCCCAATTTATGTTAACTCGTACAAAGCAGGCACCGTATTTAAAGGATGGCATCAGCCGACACAAGCAACTATTCAGCACCAACCAAACAGTCAGACTCTAAACTGATTTACTCTAAGTAATGTCAGATGAATGTTATCCTCCTCCTCTCAAAAAAATCTGTTTCAATGCTCACATATAATAAAGAATTGCCAGTCCCAAATCCTCTTCTACAGAAACAGTCCCTGTACTGTGTATATATTAGGTTATATTGTCAACAAAAGCAACGCTGAGGAAATTTAAGCTGATGTAATGGTTTTCGTGGCATCTCTTCGCCAACAAAGCTTGTATCTAAGATCTGACCACTCACAATTTCTAAACCAGATTATGAAGCTAAATCCAGGCAAACCCTTAATGGATCAGGATTTTATTTCTAGCCCTGCAAAAACTTCGGTTGTGGCCAAGTCTTATCAGCTACGGTGGCAGACAGATTACAGAAGATGTGCCATGGATAAGTACGAAGCACCACCAGCTTAAACCAATTACACACTTAGCACAAAGTTGTCAAACTACAGGCGAATGCCAAATCCTAACATCTAAATTCTATTCTCACAAATTTAAAGGAGAATTCTACTGAACAGAGAGCCTGTAAGAAATGTAAAAAGTAGCTGGAAAATTGTATGGTAGAAAGGAGAATGTTTGGAAATATGTTAGATTTTAGTGGTGTGTAAATAAGAAAATGGTACCAACTCAGGAATCAGCATTTCTGAATCTCCAGGATTTTTTACTAGCGGTCACTTGCCTGCATCTATTGACTGGCAGAGAGATCTATTAAATGATTTGCCAGCTGACAGTCATTTCTTTTCCAATAAGCAGCACAGTGAGAGGTAACTACAAAGCAATCCACGGCTGTCCTAATTACTCTTTACATGCAGGAAAATGTGTGGTAAAATGCACGTTTTGTGATTCACCTCCTCTGGTTTACTCGCTTCGGTGCTGTTAACCTGTAGCTTCTTGCTGGCCTTCTACTGTGCTCTTAAACCACACGAAAAAAATCCAGGGAGACAATCACTGTACAATTTAAGGCCCGTAATTAGCAATTATTTCATGCACACTTCACAATAATAATCTGTTACGTACTAAGGGAAAGAAACATTAATGAGCTACTTCTGGTGCCGCTCTCTGTGTACTGTGTTTGCATAATAATGAGGTCCAATCTGCTGGAAAACACATAAAGGACAAATTAATAAGGTCGTCATTTTTGTCTAATGATGCTTAATACAGTTTTAGCAATCTGCTCGAGACAAAAGGCGGTCACTCAGACATAGCCGATTATGCATTCGCGTGGCAGCTGAAATCTTTATTAAACAGAATGATGAATCTGATTAACATGCGATAACAAATATACAGTCTGCGAAAACGAGCGTGCCACCTCCTGCAAGCATCCCTCACGTCGACTATTAAGGCTTTACTCAGATTGAGGTCAGACTGGTATTCCCCATAGGCGCATTAAGATAAAAGTTTGCCAAATGTGGTAACATGAGGAACAAAACAATATCCCGTTATATAAAAGCTACTGTCTCAACAGCTGACTGTCTAATCAGTTCTAGCAACAACTCCTTAAGAAGTTTAAAATTTTAATTGTCAGAGTTTCGTTCACCTTTGAACATATGAAAGACAATTTGGTCCATTAGCTAAGCTAGATCTTAAAGCACCCCCAGCCCTGTATATTTATGGTACCAAAATATTTTCCGTAAGTTTCAAAGCACTGTCTCCTACAAAGTTGTTCCCATTTCACGAACAGACTGCAAACAGGAATGTACAATTCCACAGGGTATTTTAAGGAACAGAAAAAAATAACATTAATTTATATGCCACTGATCTCACAAAGTTAATGGAGGTTTCTAGGTCAATGGCAAACACATGATGTAATTGAATTTTTAGAAACGTAGCAGTAAATTTAAAAATCTAATATTAAATATAAACATATAATTGATAAAAAGTAGTTTTTTAAAAAAGTATAAAAATATGATTTGTTAAACTCATCAAAAATTTAAGCAATGAAAATACAGTGTTGCCTCTTTAACCAAATCTAGAAGCAAATTACAGATATTAAATTCAATGATTCTATTCTAAGCTTGCTTTGCTAGAGCAATGTGATTTCTATTACGTGAACAATTCCTTGCCTTCCAGAACCAACTGCACTTGATTTATAGGCAGCACATGACGCGAAGTAATTTAAGATGACATATGATACCTCATGACAATGTACATGATTTAACACTGGGGAAGCAGCAGTATGAACTACAATGTTGATTTTATCTCTACAAATCTATTGCTCAACAACAGCAGGATCTCGTATTCAGGAATCTATAACTGGGAGCTAAAACTGACTTGAGCACAGCTTCTTCACTTCAACGCATGTGTGTTTGTGCTGGTATCTGAGAGCATATAATAAATCATCATTTTAAACTCCTTTCACTTATTCTATATGTCTTCATTTACATTCATACATTCCCAATAACAAGAAAACAACTGGCATTTGATTTAAAGCAAGGAGATGATAGAATTAAAGCTGTATTTACCTCCACCATCATTCATCCCCAGCCCATTCTACCTTTCTGAATAAGTAACATTATTTTCACATGCACACCAAAAAAAGCCAATAAATAAATATCCGCCTCCCTCCTCACACCCACAACTCTCCCACTCAAGTCACCCGTGATATTAACCTAGGCACAGAGTTTGCAACGGATCCAGAGCAGAGATGCCACTTCTGACAAATGTTTCACAGGTCTATTGAAGATGACGGGATATTTTTTTCTTCCCCAAGCCCCTCTTTGAAACAAAGACCTGCATTAAGAGATTAGATGTCTCTCTACTGAAAGCCCTGAGCTTTCAGAACGACTCTCCAAAGACAGATGTGGTCTTTTTTAGCCTGTGCTGCTCTTCCAGGCCTACAAGTTCACTGTGATCTCTTTCTAGTGGATAGAAATAGAATACAAGAAAAGAATAGGGAAGGAAGTGACTTATTCCAAAAATCTGCAACAATCGACACTGTCTTTCTAGCTAAAAGAAACAGAAGTTAAACCTACAGGTAGGCTGAGAACAAAACACTTGTTTATTTTACACTAATAAAACCACAACATTTTAAACCAAATACCAGCTGATTACACATTTCTGTTGATGCACCTGGGCTGAAAGGCAGCCAGTGCCCTCTTCAGCTCCCACCTCGTGTGAATAGAACCGCTGATGGTGTGCGGTTTGCACAGCCAGCCATGGGAAACAACAAAGAAGAGGACACAAAGCTTCCGATTCCTTGGCAGTCTTACAGAGCCCCTTGTTTTAAATGTGCAGAAAAAGACTATTAAAAAGATAAAACATGAAATAAGTTCATTATACCTCAGAGGAACCCATTATTTTTGTATTCTTTCAGTATACATTCCCTCAACGTAACATTCCATTATCTTTGATATAAAATGAATGTTAAAATATCATGAAAACTTAGTAATAATGTTTGAAATACCTACTTTCATGGCATATAATGCTTCATAAATTTTATTCCATCACCACACTGTCAGGCAGTGCATTTCAAATGACCTGTACCGTCAATGTTGATGCACAGAGGCCAAAACGTAAGGATCATGTTCAGTTTTTGGCAAAGTTTTACTCTCAAAAATCTCTGATTAAATTAAATTATATTTATATCTATGGAATAAATGAAGGAAAATTCAGGGAAGGCATAGGTGTCCTAAGGTTACCTGCACAGTTCATTCAGGGTGGAGCCTCACCCTCTGTTTTTATCTTAAACTAAACCATTACTAAGAGCACAGTAAAAGCACACATCGCTTTCTCGTCTAGGGTTCAAAGAAATCTATTGAGAACGTAGTTTGCTAACATTGTCAGAAATACAATACCTATAAAAATGAAAAATTTCTTCCTGTTGACTCCTTCAGACTTTGTCTGGGTTCATCCCTCAGGGTCTAATTACCATTTTTGCTAGTGCCACACAAATAACATAAAACTACATTTCTGAAAATTCAAGTCTGACTCTATCCCTTGCACAAATATGTTTTGTTCTACCTTCTTCCTTTTGTGAAAGACATGGATAGCTGCTGTCTATCTTCCTACCTTTTTCCATAAGATGTAACACTGTAGACACTGCATCAGATCAGATGTAGGCAATTACAAATATATTAAGTGGCCTGAACTCAGCTCAACTATAATTTCAAATCTCTATGCTAGAAAATAGATAAATCGCATACAATTCACATAGTTATAAGCAAATTTTAATTCTACCTTTTACAGCAATGGTATTTTAATATTTACTATGAGAATCATCCAGTAATCATTTTAATATTCCAAAAAACCCCCAATCTGACTTACCCATGACTGTACTTTCTTATTGAAATGGGTAACCTCAGCTCCTATCAAAGGGCATGGAGACATTGACTGAACGACGCAGCTCCTGCACTGTAAGTAACTTGTCAGGGAATGTTCCTTCTCGTTCCAAATAGCATTTAAAGATAGACTGGCATTCAGGTCTTTCAAAATAAAAGAAAAAGTGCTTTACACAGACATCAGGAGATACATTAAAGCAGATAAGAATATTGTGTTTTGAAAGGTGAAGTGCAACTTGCCATCTTTTATTTTGCCAGACAGTAACCTGGAAAAGTGTGGTTACCTCTGCAGGCTCAGAAACTTCTACACTAAGAGTCCTTGTGACAAAATCCCACATATGATGAATTGTGCAATCCTAACACCAGAACTGGCCAGACACAAACAAAACTAAGTACTTTATGTTTGGTCTCTGTCACCTGAATGCTGCTGAAGGGTTACACATTGCACAGTCTGGTACATGGAAACATTTCATATTAAATACATCGCTTCTGCAGAGCTTGGAGCACCGGGGCTGGAGGGTATAAGCCTCCAATTGATCAATTGTAACTTGTTATAACAAACGTAAATGATTCTGTTATCATTATCTTTTATTTTGGATCAGAATAACAGGTGAGGACCCAAGAAACCTGCGAGTGGAGGGTAAGTTGCCAAAAATTGTCAGTGTTTAGTTAAACAAAGAGTTATTGACCGATAGACGGGCAAAAATCAACACCAAGATGTTATTGAGACAAAAAAGAAAACAGCGTTTGCAGCAACTACACTCTGCCAATTGCTAAGAGAGAAGAAAACAGGTAGAATGCAAGATTTGTGACCTGGTATTCAATGTCCCTTACAAAGAGGAGGTTTTCTAATAAGGAAACAGTTATAACAAAGCTTTGGTACAGCTTTGAACATTTCATGTAACAATTTAACAACAGACAGGTTATAGCCTTTCTGAAAGCTGATGTGCTTCTCTTGGCTCAAAGAAAAAAAAAAAGCAAATTTTCCACTAAAAATATCCACAAACTCTGAATAATGCTTTTTTGGAGAGTAAGAAGTAGTAGGGCAAGAGACTTGTTCTGGTCATCTTCACAGGAGGAGATTTCAGACATAGATCAAGAGATAAAAACATGTTACCAAAATTCAAAAACATCTGCAGGAAATGAAAGGAAACAACGTCTTGTATTTCATTTAAAGCTAAAGGACTTGACAAATATTAGATGGCATTTATCAGTAATCAGTAAGATTTACCTTCACTTTTCACTGGCATCTGATAACCCTTCAATGTTTCTTTAAGATGACTCAGACTCGCAGCATCTGAGATGACCAACATCGTACTATCATCCTCTGAAATGGCATCTTGTTCACACGTACAATTATTAATGGATTCTTTACTTCTTACATGAGTATTTCTGAAGAGTTTCCAGATAATTTTCAGTTCACTATTACTGTAGCAAGCTTTTCTCAAAATTCCTATAATTTAAGAAGTGGGGTGTAAGACTTATATATACACGGTGTTTGAATACAGCACTGTTCCGACGTACTGCGAACTTTCCACATTTACAAGATGGCAATCTAGGCCCTGATCCAATACCCACCAAGTCAGTGAAAAGCCTTTTATTGATGCAAATGGACCTTGGAAGCAGGCCTTATTTAAATTTTTTTATGTTTCCCAAAATTTACTTTTCAGCAGATAATTTTCCCCTTGTTATTACTCCCGAATGGACCGGTGAGTTTGAATCCACTTTGAATAAAGTCATTTATTTTTCATTTTCTTCAAACTGTGGCAGATTTTTCAACTGTCATCAATCAACTGACATGTGAGATTCAGTTTATAAGGCATAAAACTTCCCGCTGACAAGGGACACCTTGGTAACTGCAGGCATTAAAGCACCTCAGTGATTCACAACGCTTTCATTTAATACATGGCGATTCAATTTCATGGATTCTACACCAAATTGCAAAGATACAATGATGCTGGTAAATGGATATTAAGAAAATGAAGTCTACTGATGAGGTTACACAAGTCTTCAGGAGCCACATCATTATCTAGGAAAAGAGAGGGGCAACAAGTGGTCTGAATCACCTGGGCCTCCCTTTCTTCACCCATAAGGCAACGTGGGCTTTACCACCTGCCATATGACTTTAATAGGTCCATAAGCAATAGAGGTATCTCCCAAACTCCCTCAGGCTCAGGTTTGGTTTGAGGAAGAGGAGACTTGTCCTTTCTTGATTTCTCCTGATCCAGACACTGTCTGGTCCAGCTTCATGACCCGGTGTTGGGTTTAGCTACATCACACAATGGAGTCATGAACCACCAGCTCACAGCTCCCGCCTACTGAGTCTGACCTCCCTCACTTCTATGGATGAAGAGGATGACTTTGAGAATGTTTGGGTTGGTTTTGCTAGTGTTAGTTCTTTGATACCAGTTCCATGCTGGCTTCATCAATTAATGAGCTTTTGAGGCAATGGAGGGGACCTTAGAGAAGGGAAGGGTTTGGGATTTTTTTTAAGGATCCCATAACACAGGGGCTGCCGCGAACAAGACTCTGAACAAGAAACAGGTCTCTGCTGTGTCCAACACACCTCTCTCCATCTCAAACTCTGCATCATTTCTAACACCTCCTAAAAATGTAGCATTCTGACTTGCTTTCAAGGTCCTGAGACATACTCACAAGGCACACAGAAGCAAGCGTCTTACCTTCAGATTTCTAAAACCTGGGACCGCTTAAATCTTTACCGAATTCTCCTGGAGGACAATGTTTTATACGTTGTTTAAGAGTACTATGTGTCTATATCTAATTGTTTCTGCATATAAACAATCATTTTGTAATTAGGTCATTGCCACAGAAATGGCCCAGTAGTCTGAAGATACATATTTAAAAGTAGCAGAGTTGTTATTACCATTATCAGCTTTTAGACCATCCCAAATTCAAGTGCCTCACAGAAATGCAGAGATGATTCCCAAGAACATTTAAGCCACATTTTGCACAATGAGTCAATCGAGGACTAAAAAACCAAACTAAATTAATACCAGGTAGGTTACATATTGAAGAATAAGTGTGATCATACAGGGTTCCAGTAAAACTTTTGATGGTTTCATTAAAACATGTATTAGATTGACACAGTTACTGTGCCAAGATATTACCAGACTTCTCACAACAACTGGTAGCAAATTAACACCTAATCCTGAGAAGGAACACACCCCAGTGAAGGGGCCACTGTATTACAAGTAATTCCTTTCAGCCTCCCATAACACCAGGAGCAGTTGCCTTCAGTTAACTCTTAAATAATGCCAGTCTGATTCCCTCTGTACTTCAAGACAGGTCAATGGATCAGGACCTCACTGAATCAAGCAACAGAAATATGCCATAAAGACATTACATTAACTTTAACTTACTTTCCCTGAAATGCCAAGTAAAAATAGTTACGTTATTGTGACAAGTCTCTCTTCCCACAAAAAAGATTTCCTGCAGATCTCCAGTGCATTTACAACAACCTACATCCAGGAGAGAAACTAACCAATTATTCTCAAGTATCCCTCCACTAGCCAAAGCTGCAAAAGTAAAATGATGGATTAAAAATCCTGTTGTTCCCAACCTTAAACAAATGACTGGTCACATAGATCTTACCCTCTGCTTTTGGCAGTATTTCAGCTCCACAGACAATACAATAAAGTCCTTCCTTGCAAGGCTGGTGGTTTGTTTCCTTCTAACAAGACAATATGCAAATCCATGTAAATACTAGTTTGCATATAGCATTGAAATAGAAACACAAAGGAATATACCAAAACTGCTTCAGAGAAATATAGTACTGGAAATAGTCAAAGAAATCTACTCGAATCAATGTTCGTCAGTTATATTAGCTAATAATTAAAATACACACCGTGCTAAAAATACTTAACCTAACTTAACTAGAAATACTTTCATATAAAATATGAGGTATTTTATAGTCTATAACCCTTCATACTATCACAGATTTAGTTTGGAATTTTACAAAAGTGCCTAGGATGACAGGTGCCCAACTCTCATTGAGTTTCAGTACAATCATGTTCCTACACTTTGCAAAATTTGCCCTAAAAATTAAGTACTAATCAGAAATGGGAAGCACTGCTTATATTGAATCAGGAATCCCATCTGTAACCAGTTTGAGCTGGACTCTGTAGACAGTCCATGTCTTCCACCTGTGCTAAAAGGACTTGAAAACACTCTGCCCTTTTTTTTTTTCCCATGAGAAACAATGGGATCTCTTGAGTGCATGAATCTCAGAAACATAGAGCAAACCACGCAGACCATGGATAAACTATTTCATCTGTATTATTTCACTTAAAAGATTATTTAATAAATTGTGATTTCCCTTGCACCTCAACATTCAACAGCAGCCACTTAGAACAGGTCCTTTATTCTAGCCACAGGGTACCTTTCTTTCACAGGTGTAGCCACTTTGCCTAACTGCAGCTTTCCTTCCTCTGCATCGCCTCCGAACTTTCAATCCTTTAATAAATTCAAGATGTTATGATTATTTTAGATGGAAGAGATCATAGTATCATATCAAAGTGTGAGAGGAGTTTTCAGTAATTTAGTTTTTATAGATTTGAGAAGTCAAAACAAATAATTCTAGAAAAGTTGGTACATTGACCTCTCTTCCCCTCTATTTGCAAGCTGGGCAGTACAGTTTTTAATTTAATACTGGGAATCACCATAAATATCTTAATTACAGAAATAAAGAATATTCTTACCATACCATACTTAGATATAAAGACAAATTAAGATTGAATTTACACAGCTATGACACCAAAAGAAACTGTCCCTCCCTTACCCCCTCAAACCCAGCAGTAATGCAAAGGATAATTATCCATCAACTGTCCCAAGCAACACAGGTATTGTCAGGATCGGAGTTTGGTGAATTTGTTTATAAAGCTTCTTCAAGAAAAATTGAGTTTCTAGTGGGCCAAATGCTTCTATTTCAATATGTATTTAAAATAAAAATATGGTTAAGGAGGAATTTTCTATAAAATGTAGATGACGTAAAGCAAAGCAAAATATTTGACATGAAGAAGGCCATGTCTTAAAGGATTCCTAATCAAAGTAAGATGCAACACAAGCTCAAGAAAGGAACAATCTGCTCTAGATAAGGCAAGGAAGATGGATTTTCTTTTTTTTTTTTTTAATGATACGGATTTAAAGACAGACAAATCTTCTGAAAGACAAATAAGGGGTAGCGGTCTGTGAGGAGAGCAGACAAGCCACAAAGCTGAACTGATTTCTAGTATCTATTTAGATATAAACATAAAATGTGGTCTGATGCAGAAGACCTGTTTCAAGAAAACTGAGCTATCAGAGACTCAGGAGGATCAGGCTGGGCAGCTCTTGGGAGTGTAGCTGCAAAGCACCTGCCAGAGGCTGCCCCAGTATTTACTGGGATCTGGGACGCTTCTGGTCCCGAAGCCAGTTACAGCCGGAACCACGCCTACACCTGTCCTGATATTCAATCATCTACTTAAATGTAAATGAAGCATTTCTACCTACAGATACATTTAAACTGCTGTTAATATTAGAGCTTGCTTCTGCCCTCTCAACTAGTTCAAAACTAGTTCAAAACCATCAGCAGGAAACAACTTGAAACCTAAACGAAAAAACCATGACCCTTACATGGCATCAGTACAACTAAACATTTCACCAAATGCCTTCTACCAAGTGCCATTAAAGAAATTCAACAGTATTCTTACCCTTCTTGCAAACAGAGTACCTAATTTTATAAAGATGTGCTTATTGTGTAAAGAAAATACACAATTTAAATCCTATGGATATGAACACATTCACAGCTCTGTAGAGGTGGACATCAGAGTGTTATTTAGATGAAGTTCCATGGAAAGTGACCATTAAACAATTCCTTCTCTGTTCGAGAAGAAACCAATCTTAATATTGTAAAAATCTTGCACCTTCATATCAATATATGATAGAAATGGACAATCTTTTCTTGAAAAGTCATGTTTTATTACAGAAAATCCTGGCTGATTTGATTGCAAGAAACAAAATAGATGTTTAAAATACTTTAAAAAAAAAAAGTAGACTGAGGAAGATTTAAAGAACTTTATGTACAAATTTACAAAATGTGTTTGTAGGGCACATAAACAAGTACATGCTGTGATATGAACACATACAGAACCTGACCAAAAGAAATCAGACCCTCTCACAAAAGGAAATCTTAAAGAACCTCCAACTTTCAAATATAAAAAGAATAAAGTTCTCTGAAGAAGCCTCTCATCATCATCAAATATCAAAATGTTCAAATATTACTACCAGCAGCTTAGGCACCAGATAGGCATTTTCCCAAAAGAAATTTGAGGGAAACAAAGTACTGAAGAAGAGAGCTACTTCAGTATCTAAGCTCCATCTATCATATTACTTGATCTGCAAAGATGTTGTTCTACCTGTTTAATTTATAAGAAAAAAAAGCCCTAACAAATGCAGAAAACCATAATTTGATCATATGGGTGTTTTACTTCCTGAGAAAAACCCAACTCTTTGATAGTATTTAATTGTGGATTAATTAATTCTGTAATAGACAAACCTCCTCAGCCTCCAATGACAAGATAAATGCTACTTGGGCTTCTGTTTAGGATTTCCACACATGATGTCCTTTTGCCTCAGAGTTATGGTGAAGAATCTTGATTATATCTAGGGAAAACTGCACATTGCATAACCCTCACAGTGAATACCAAAAAAGTATAATGAAAACTGGAGTCTGAGAGTGGTACCTATTAAATGAGAACTGCAAAAGCACCACTGCTCTCTCATGAAGTGATGCTGTAAAGGCTGCTCATTACTTTTCAGTTCCTACAGAGGCTGTTCCTAACTGTTGCTACTGTTTAATAGAAAAGATGACACACCTTTATTTCGGGATCTGGAAAGACTGATTTTCCGTTTCTTGGTGTCCATCCCTTGAGATGCTACCTGCTCTGCTTCTGCTTCACTACTCATCTCTACATTATTCACTGTGCTATTCTTACTGCCCTCATTTTGCATTATTCCATGTAAATGTGTGCTTCTGCCATCATCATCAATCTTATTTTTAGTCACACTTAGTGTTTCTGAGGTGTTGATTGCGAAAAGATCATCAGTGAGTGTGGAGTTTCCACACTCGATCCAATTCTCAGTTGTATCACAGGTTGGAACCTGTGGTTCAATTTTCTGTTCCTCTGATTCTACATCATCATAGAGTTCTGGTGTGAAGTAAATACTCTCGTCTTCAGCTTCAGCTTCTGCAGATATGTTTAACTTTGGAAGTTCAGATTTCCCTCCTGCTGAAGGGAACTCACTGCAGGGCTCAACTTGAAGCAGCAGCTCACCAGAATGCTCTTCAGCAACTGAAACCTCAGGATTTGTAACTGAAAAATTAGTTGTTTCCAAACATGATTCCTGTGCATTTGATTTATGTTCTGAAGTTACTGACTGCTGGCATTGATTTACACTGTCAATAAGTTCACCACCCCTAGTCACATTCTTTTGTTTGCTACTCGCTGTGGAAGAGCAGCTCTTTGCCACAGGCAAAGGTGTTGAAGTCAGGGGTTGAAGGCAGCAGTGTTCTTTCCCAGTATCAGAGTTAGTCCAACCATTCTGGGTTTCTCTCTCTATTTTAGTTGCTGGTATTTTGGGTGTCGAGTCCATATGTTTTCTTCTTTGTGTTACAGGGTGAGGAGGACTCTCTACATCCACTTTCTGGCCACCTGTGAAAAATCACAAAACATTAATTAATCGGATATGCCTTCCCCCCACTGATCTACAGCATGTTGGGCACATCAAAATTACCACTGTTTTATTAGGTTTACAGTTACTTTTTAATACTCATTAAGACCCAATACAAACAAAAGTCCAGATGTTACAACTATCTTTGCACATGAATTGTCTTAATTAAATCAATAGATTAACTGGCACATGTAAAGTGGAAGAGATGATATGAAAGGTGTCTCACAGCTATGTTTAAGCAACAGACGTAGCTTGAACCAAGGCACTCCTCTTGCAATAACACTAATCTTTATGTGTTTGAAATGGTTGCACTATAAACTTATCAAACATTACCAATTGTTTGAAAACAACCAGAGGGAATGACAATTAGCCTGTTGAGCACAGCTCATACACATTTGTGAATAGTTATAATTTGGTACAACAGCATTTCTGTAATTTTAAAACCCACTTGCTTCTCCCCCAAAAGATGCAACTTAACATTTATAACTGTTACTGACGTTTTTTCCACAGGACATGAACATACTTGGTTTCGTTGTTGCCATGATGTTACTCGGTTGATTTGATGCTGTAGCATTAACTGAACTGACAGTTGTAGTAAAATTTGTTTCTGAACCCAAATTTTGCTCCTCGCTTTTAGCTGGAACCTCTGGTGACAGATGAATAGCTGCATCCTGTTGAGAGGTTTGTGACAGGTCTTTTGAGTTTGAAGGTGCATGGAGAAGTTCACTGCTGCACACTGATGGACCATCAACACCTTTCAGGTTTCTGACGGCAAACGCGCGCAAGGATTCGAGTGCGCTGGCAAACTTCTCGTGGTGCTTGATTTGCTGACGAACCCATTTAGATAATCCTAAGAAAAAGAAGGGGAAAAAAAAAAGAGTGTTACTACAGAACTACACCATCTATACCAGATATTCCACATCAGTAAATATTACCCTAATATTGGAAGTACTTCTACACGTGCATAGACAGACCCATTGAAATTTCAAGTTGCTCATGTAAGTAAGACAACGTTTGACTTCCTTCTCAAGGCTGGGAACTTGATTTAATCAATGGTAGTATTTTGATGAGTAATATTAACAGTATTATTCCTTTTTATTAAAAGCCTTTTACTTTTTTCACTGACACTTTTTGAAGTTCTGACTGTTGCCTTCCAAAAACATCATTATATTCCTTTTATGCCTGGGTGTTAATTTTGCTTGTTATCACAAATTTTGCTTGTTTATCACAACTTATTAAAAGGTAACTACAGCTATTTATTATCATACCAACAGGGTCTGACAAAAATTAGAACACAATGAAACTTTTACAATTTGATTTCAGGCTAAGTAACAGTAACTCAGATATTCAGAAACAAGCACAACTGCCCAATAGCCAAAAAATAACGGAATATGCTCTTATAAGTCAATCATTTCTAAAATTCTCAGATACCAGGTGTTGAGCAACAGGTGTTTTGATGATGTTGGAATACATAAGAGTGAAGTAAAAACTACTTTTCTTGATTCTTAAAAAGTGTTTCTAAATCCATGTAACTATGCTTTTAGTATCAATTTAAAAAATAACAAACCAAAGAACAACCAAAACACACCCAGAGAACTTGATTCTTCTGTGAAGTTTTACTTTTTAGAAAAAGTACTGATTTTACCAAATCACAAACATATTATTTGTATTATTGTATATATTATGTCTGTTTACTTAAACAATTTAAATGTATTTTTAGTAGAAACAGATGTGTCAGGAAACCGTATGACTTCTATCACAGCAGCTGAGCTCCACCTGCTGACTAGACTGCAGCATCATCTCTGCACAGCATTGTTTTGCCCATCTCTTTTAACCAGGGCCAGAAAAAAGACACAGAACACATTCCTAAGCAAGTTCTTTTTTCCTTTTCTAAAAAATATTAACATTTATTTAAGGTAGCATGGAACACCTGGTTTCTCTCCACTTATTTGTAACCATTTTGTGGTTCCATAACAGGAATGGTACAACCTTTACCTGGTCTTTCTTAGAATGTCAAATCCAGATTGCAAACCCTAAGTATTAAAGGTCCCTATAAGCAGAAACTATATATTCACTAGAGATTTATCCTAATTCCAATGTAATAATTACTTTTTTTTAATATGTACATATATACACACATGTACACATTTGTCTACATGTATTATATATACTTAATATGCAAGGACTAAGAGTCTTTAAGTTTTTAAGTTGCATTTTAAGTAAGAATTCTCAAATTCTGCACAGTGACATTTCTATATCATGATCAACATACGAATGCAACATCATATATACAATCATATTTCTGTAATCTTAATTTTTCCCTATTTCTTAATATTAGGCTCATTCCCAGAAGGATTTTTACAGCTTACCAGTTATGTACTTATTAGGGTTATTCCGGAAGCGGTCATCAACTAAAATGAGAGCACCCCAGTCATTGCTATGCCTGATACACCTGTAAGTGAGCAAAAAGGAGCATATATGTTAAAACCTGTGGTGATCAGACAACAGGGATTGCAGCATGCAAATATATGGAGGCATTTCTTTCCTACTGGCATAAAAAATTGTTATGGTTGACATGGAAACTTAATGTTCCTTCTGTTCTTAAATTTACTATACAAATATAGGTAAATTTAAAAAAAAAACAAACCAAACCCACACAAATATTCAGCAGATAATCAAACCATATGCTTTCCACTCTTAACTGGGGAACATAAATACTGAGAGAAGAACACACAAAAGAAAAGAAGATGGAGTAACACAACTGCAAACAGTTTTCTAAATAGCTCTGCACTGTTTTCTTTCTAAAACATGTTATTTCTGCCTCTAGTAACAAAATGAACGATGCTACAGCCCCAAGCTGTGAGTGATACCGTTGAGTTCCTAATTCAGTTGTTAGAGGCCTACCAAAATAATGCAATAGTTACTTTAAATGCCCTGATATTATTTTTAACATTTTTAACACTAATTTCTCCACTGCCTGCCAGAAAAACAAGTTATTAAAGAACAGTGATAATATTAGTGAAATACAGAACAGAGCCCGTCAGTTACAGTTCAGGATTATCATCCCCAATGTATAAGTGAACAATTTTTGAATATGATGTTTACAAATGTACAGGAAAGCACAAGTATGTCAGAATCGGGGTTTAAAATAGGAGCAACAAGGCTGGCTCTCCAAAGAAATATTATTTATTTATATTTGAAGTCTCTCCATGATAAAAAAAGGTACCAAAACATCTTTCAGAAACAGATTTCTTCCAATTTCTCATTTGTTTCATTGCTTTAATAACTGTTTTTTAAAGTCATAGTTTCAATGAACTACACCCACTGGAGGCATATCCTACACTTTTACAAAAAGTAGGACTGCAAGGAGTTCATGGTGTGATTGTCACCTGGTCACAAGCCCCAGGCTGCATATTCCCAAAGGCTGCTTTGTGTATTTGTATAATATAACAGCACTAAATTAGGAGAAAAGTGCCAAACTGGAATGCTTCTGCTCCCTTCTATCCCCTCAGGCACCTCTGCAGTAAGAAGCTTTGCCTACCCACTATTAACTCGGTATCGGCTTAGCAGCCTCTTCTGGTTTTACAAAAATAGCCATCATGGGCTGCCATCCTTCCCAAATCTCAGTTTACTGACGGCTTAATCTAATGGTATTATAGACAACTTATATATTTGGAAGTCTATTCTCTCCACTTAACTTTAGACCAGCATCATTTCATTCAAATGGTAAATTACACACTAAGTAATTTTCACTAGAACTAGATTTAATGCTAGACAAACCTCAAAGTTCTATTAACATTTCACCACTTTGATTTTCCTTAAAAAATTTAACTAATGCTTCTACTCTCCAAAGAGGAATCTAAGAAGTCAGACGTTAAACAAGGATTAACAATGAGATTTCACTGCATAATTGTTTTCTATCATTTTTTTTTTCCTAAATCTTCATTTACA
Organism: Thinocorus orbignyianus; assembly: GCA_013400375.1. Taxonomy (NCBI): domain Eukaryota; kingdom Metazoa; phylum Chordata; class Aves; order Ciconiiformes; family Thinocoridae; genus Thinocorus; species Thinocorus orbignyianus. The sequence continues at coordinate 613,875 of VXBW01000928.1, forward strand.
TCATCACATTTTTATTAGGTTTAATTCAAAGTCTTCCAGCTGATGTTTCTCTTCTTATCTCTAAATCTATGTCTGTACCTCTATGACAGATGGATGGCATCTATGATAGGTAGCTGTATCTATCTATGCATATGATAAATTTTGTGGGAGAAGGATGAATTAATTCTATCCTGCTAATAAAATTGGGGGGAATCTTTTCATTCAAGTAAGCTGTACCACTTCTGCTGAATCTGGAAAGAAATCAGTGAGCATGATAATTGAATTGACCTTTTGCAAAGCGCTGAGACTCCCCCTCCCCAACATTTCTCCCTTTCAAAAATACTCGTAGCCTAAACACCAAACAACTGTTCTGAGCCCATCCAGAGTGTGAACAATTAGTACATTTGAAAAGACCTAAAGAGTTTTCATTGGGTTTATACGTTCAACAACTAATTGTCTCTGCAAATGTTTTCCTTCTTGCATACTGGACCACAAGCAATAAAACCTGTAACCAAACTAAAGTGGACTCCGAATGTAAACCAAAAACTCTAAATTATAACAACACTCCAAGGCACAACAGACTGAAAACCAGACAGCTGCCAGTACAGAGCAGCTGAAGACCTGATTTCTGCAATATGAGGTTTTTGGCCTGATTTATCACCTTTGTGTTAACAGTGAGGATGTAATCCTTAAAGACGTCACACACACAAAAAAGTTCTATAAATACATATATTTTTAATTATATTGGGTTTATCTCACCTTCCCAGGGCCTGGTTCAGAGCCCTGTAAGCTTGAATTTCATACCACTGACTCCCTGGTAAGAGGCCTCTTGTATTTTTGTGCTGGTCATTGTATTTCCTCTTTAATTCAACCTAAGGAAGACAACATAAAATACTGTTTTAGTAATGATTTTGAAAAGGAAACATTCTAAAAGGGGAAAACAAGCAAACATGGATTAAATAAGTGAATACGTAAAGCGTGCTGTGGTGTTTCAGCTGGGTATTTTGCATACTAACTAATTATGGCTTTTACCCTTCTGACTTATTCTTAACATGACCCATTCCAATGATTTAGATATATTAACACAAGCAGCAGACACTTGGCAAATCTCTGTGCCAACAAGGGAAGAACCTGTATCTGGATTTTTGATTCTGTAAACAAGTAAATGGACTGATTAGACTACAGTTTTATCTGCTCATCTGGAAATAAATGATACAAATGTGATCTTTATCCTTTTCTCTGTCACAAACACTGATGCCTAACCCATCGCTGGGACCAGATCCTACTTTTCTCAAGCGAGGGTTAAGCAAATATAACTCCTTCTTCTACAGAAGCTAGGAACAAACTTGAGAGACAGATAGGCTTCGCCAAAGTTCCAGCGCTGGCAACACCAGCTCTAATTCTGAGCTTGGCATCACCTTCTACAGTTTGGAAACAAAGGTTTCACCGGGTGAACGTGGAGCACAGGCAGCAGCCAAGGTTTGCAGGCCCACGGGCTCACGTAAGGCAGAAAAGGGCACACAGGTCTTTTTAAAAAACGTTCTCTGCTCGCTGCCTCAGCCCATCTCCTCGATATCAACCAAAGGAGAAATCCCCTGCCTCCCCTTTCTAATCGTATGGATAACTCCACATCCAATGCCTGGTCTAAATTTGAACACCAAAAGAATTTACTATTATTGGGAGGGGGGTGATTGAACTTTTTTTTTTTTTTTGAAAGATAAACAAACAGAAAACTACACCAAAACTGGTCTTTCCATTGCTCTTTCGTACAGTATTAACCTTTCTAAACTGACAAGTGAAAGGACACGCTTCAGGAGAGAAAACAGCAGACTTCTAACCTCTTCTGACAGGTAACTTTCAAGTTGCATTTGGATAAGAAATTTTATTTTATGTACTTATGCCCTTTAAATTGCCTGTCAAATTTACAAATTCAATCTTTACAGCCAGAAAGTAAATTCAGTTTGATTTCACAGATTTAATATTTGTTCCAGTCACTCAGAATTTATTGACTGGCATGTGAGGTTTCCTTTGTAATTTTCAAAACTGAAGATGATTTCTTCTGAAGGTTTCATGAACGTTAGAACCACCCTTGAAAAAGGAACTTAAGCTTTTCTGTGCATTTCTACAAGCAGAAATACCACCCGGGGAAACAAAAGGGTACTCCTCACCATCTGAAATGAGGGATACCAATGGAAAAATTTCATTAGAGTCTTTAAAACATAACTAGTGACAATATATTCCTGAGCATACTTTGCATTTGTCTTCTAGTTCTGCTATGTTTTCTAACAACTTCCTTGTTTGAAGAACTTCTGTTATCAGTAAGATTTTGACCAATTCTAACAAATGCAGCTTCACTGGCAGACTGTTGAAAACAGTATTAGAGTAACTAGTCATGTGTTTTGCACTGATAAAAATCACACCATTTTTAATCACGTGCATAGAACCACTGAAGTAAAAAGAAGCCAAAGCAGTCAGGTCCCCTGCATTGTATTGCATTTCCCTGTGAATAAAATACTTTACTTACACATTCTTCTAGCCCCTGTTAGCATTATGCAAATGTATCCTGCTTGGACTGCACATCAACAACAACTTCTCGTCTCTCAAAAATCCATATTCTCTTGGTCTAAATGTGTAACATATCTTTAAAAAGTCTCTTTCCTACCTTCCTTTTAACAGAAAACAAACATTCGGTTTTCTCACTTAAACCATCATGTCTCAGCACGAGATGACAACTTACATTGCCGAGAGTTCAGTTTTCATTATAAGTCTAGTAAAGGTAAAAGGCCAGGGCACGTCATTTTAATGCAATCAGAATCTATTTCATTGTATAACTCTTACATTATCAAGCATCAAATCAACGCCCGATTCAAAATGACATGTTACATATGTGAAAAAGCCAGTCCCTCCTGCTAGCAAATATCCTAAATGTGCAGTAAACCACAGGCTAGAAGGGATTAGTTAAAATGTCAAAAGACAGCCTTTTACTTTTACCTGTTCATCCTTAAAAATATACTCCTAGCTCTCAGGCATGCTTTACAGACAAATAGCTGGGGCAAGCAGCGGCAGAAGGCCCGTGGCAAGCGCTGCCATCTTGTAGCTGTCAGACAGATTAGGCTTTGATCTGTCTGGGAGGTCACGGCCACATTCACATTAACTGCAGCCTAACAACGTTCGACCTGCTAACTGCTCCAGCTTTTAATGCTTAATTAGTTCGACATCTTCCACGATGGAATATTCAACTGAGAAATATCAACCAAAAAAAGAAATGCCACCAACAAATATTTGTTTTTTTCTCATGACTTGGGAAAGTATTTTGAGGCAGTTTCTGCTACGGTTCAAAGGAATTTTCAAGTGTATTTTTCAAGCAAAATCAGCAATATAAGTTTTTCTTCGACGACGACAACAACATTAAACAACATTCATTGCATTAGATTTTAAGTTTTTGATAAATCACATCAAAAAATGTTGCCTGTAGTAACGTTGCTTCACATGAAGAGACTTAGTCAGGATGCAAAGGATATATAAGTACCTAAAGTGGGTTTGTTCTGTGATGACCACGGACAACATCAGATAGCTTAAGACACAAAGCTCAGAAGACCAGCTCAAAAACTAGAGTTTGTTTTTGAACCCCCAAATAACCTACAAATTCAGATTCTGAAGCCTGCAGTGTGCCTTTCAGCAACACACCAGAATGAACCAGATTTACCCAAACTGAACATAACTTGGGTAAACTCATGCCCCTCACTCCTCACCACTCTCCTCCATCTATTCCCCATGGAAATAAAAATCAGAGAATGGATATAAATGGGTTTTGGCATTCCACTGACTTGTTTCTCTGGTTTTATGAGAGGAAAAATAGTAATGAAAACAAAGACCATAGCTCCTATCATCGAAAAAAACTTTTAAGACACATTCATGTTTAATGTCTACTAATTCCCCACCTCCTAAAAACAAACAAGCAAAAAATACCAGGTGGTCATTCACCGCTTCCATCCCCCTCCCCAAAAAAGACATAAAAATGGTTTTTAAGCAAATCTGCCGTCCTAAAAACCTCATGTGTCCAGTTTAGAGTCTCTCTTCCACCTGAAATAGCAATAATTAGAATTCTTCAAGGATATACTTGCCATCTACTTTCCTCCTGACGAATGCCAAGTAATCATAAAAGTTTTTTAAGTGGGGGAAAGTAAAAGACATGAAAACCCATTTCTTTTCTTTTACATCTGAAAATCCTTAAATGGAAGTAGCATTAAATAGTGCAGCGTTTAACCTCCTCACTTCAAAAGCAGTAACAACGTCTGTGAGATTTAAGGCTAAATAATGCACGTGTAAAGACCTGGGTGAGTCACAGAATACGCTTCAAACATCCTCAACTCCTCAGTGGACCTACTAAAAGCCGTATCTAAACACAACGTCTCGATTTCTTAGCCCAAAGGAAAAAGATACTAGGGCAGGACATTATCTTTAAACACTCCAAGCATTCCAAGTGCCGTGTTAATATGTATAAAACAGTATGAAATAAGCAAATGCTTATTATTTGTAATTTTTCCAACTGGATTCTGTATATGACTAATTTATTGAAGCTGTACTAACCTAAAGATGGGCACCAGACAAAAATATAACACTTCTGCTTTTTCTCTATGGAAACAATGCATTTCTTTAAAAAGTAACAACAAAGCCCCAAAACTGTGAGCAGGAGATGATCAGCCAGTGATGTGACCAATACTTTGTATTGCTGAATTATCCTCAAGATGCTCCATTCACAGCTCCATCCTACAAGAGTCTCTGTAGCAGCTGAATCAGTGGGAGTCACCTACCACCGTCCAATGTCTGCACCTTACAGAGGTCACCAACTCCACAGCTCCTGCATCAAAGCCACATCATCTTTAAAAAGAAAATGCAGGTGGCCTTCTCTGCCCCAAAATTTCTGCCCGTGTTTAACAATTTGCCTTGCTCTGATAACAGCCAATTAAAGAAAGAAATAACATCTCTGCAGATCCCGATCTCAGAGAAGCCACAAACCGTTGCATCCAACCAGTGCACCTGAAAACACACTGAGCAAACTGGAGGGGGAAGAAATAAATTGTGAAAGTGTCATGAAAGAAACTACATTCGGAAAAAACACTGACAGCTTGTTCCCCCGTGGCCCAAAAGATTAAATATGACTTCAAAAAAGGAAAGGCAAATGACCCAACAGAACCCCCCTGTCCATTAGGGTCTACTATCCGGCCAATGCCAGCTGCTGGGGCAGAAACACAGTGCTACCACTTTATGCAAAATCATATTTCACTTATTTTGAATTCACAAGGTATTTTATGACTAACTGCTTCCCCAGTACTCTCACTCTTAATCCCAGTGTTAGATGGGAAGCTTATAAAATGTTGTAACCACTGAACACTTTTAGTATTGTCAGCTACACCATGTGGCATCTCCGAGATCTGGAAGTTTTACGGTTTGACAAATCTTGTAGCACATTCACCCCAGGCCCATCTACTCATCTCAGTCTTGTAGGCTTTGAGGGACTGCGAACAAGTGACTTGATTAAAATCTAATGCAACCAAAACTCTCCTCTGAAGAGAAAATTCAATCCATTTCCAGTGAAGCAGAAGTGAAAAAAATCAAACAGCTTCCCTCGAGGTCCAACGCTGCTGCATACGCTCGGTGCCGCTGCGGCTGAGGTGAAGTGGTAAGTGTCAGTCATCCTTACAAATCCCCAAGGTGATAGCTTCACTTTTAAAGCTTTCAACATACTTTGACAGTAAAGTAAAAACTTAAAGGTCACCACTACTTGCTAAGGACAAGATAAACACAAGAAAATCACTTTGGAATATTTTTTTTTTATGCATCAGAAAAGTCAACTCTTCAATGTAAAGGAAAAGTTCTGATTTGCTGTATTATTTATCCAAAGGCCTCACTTCTGGATATATTCAGGGATGATTTCTGTGATCTGTGTCAACATATTGACATTAGCCTTGCACCAGTAGAAGAGAAATGCCAGCTTACATGCTAAGGTAACTCAAATGCTACCTTTCCTAGCTGCAGGAGTGCTGTATTCCATTGCATTTTACAGCTGCTCCCCCACATTAAGCCTCTGCCATCAATGTTTGTTTTGTTTCTAAATTAATTCTATTGGATGCGAGAAGAGCGTGGGTAAACCTTGACCTTTTACGACCATACTTATTTCTGGAAAAGTGGGAAGTGAAGGGGTTTGGAGATATCTCACTGTTTCAAACTGATGGAAGAAAGTGCCACACCACCACGTCTTTTCTGCAGTGCTTGGGGTTTTGTAACACGGGTAACCTGTGCCTCCTCACGGTTTCCTTTGGGGAGGTGGAGGGAAAAAAGCACATCTGCAGTATCCAGCCACTCATCTCATTATGATTCTGCAGACTTACACAATGCATCACCCCTTGGTAAGCGTTATCACAGCAGACTGAAATCATTTCCAGCGTATTGCTGCAAGCCAAGAACAGCGCAGGCTGAATGACACGAAAGCTTGCTCTTTCACAAAATCTAGAAGTATATTGTCTTAATAATCGTTATTTAACACGTAAAAGTTTGCTGCATAACACTGTACATCCCAATGTTGCAAGTACGTTTCCTGCCTACATCCTTTATCAGTTCAAAAAGCTACTTTGCAACGAAATAAAACTGAATATGAAGCAGGGCATGGAAGAAAGCCTAGTGCACGTGTGTACATGTATACACAGACACACACACACACTGCATTTTTACCTTATTCAGTATTCCCCCCCTCTGAGAAAACTCAATAAATAATATACCACAATGTTTGACTCTCCTATGAGAGTTCCATACGTGTTTTTCTGCTCCCCACTTTATATTTCCAATTTTTTTCACAGCACAGGAAGTAAAAGCGGCTCAGGTTTAGACAATGAAACAAGTGAAAACTTCCACCACTTCTTACAAACACTTAAATCATATTGAAAACGACAGCACAGACTGTCTCTCAAGGCTTTCAAGGCTTCTACAACAACTGTTTGACTGGAAAGTTGTGGCAAAGCTGCTCAGAAACATTCAGCCTGAAACAATCCCAGCAGTAACAGAACAGGCAGTCTTAGATCTCTAAGAAAATTCTGAACTTCACAGGGAATTTTCAAACTCTACTAGAGATAAACACAACAATGACCTTCCCATAAATGTAATTTTCTACAGTAGTTTGTCCATATTTTAAAATAATGCTTTGTTTTGAATAAGAAGAGAAAATATTTTTTAAGTGACACAAAGCCATGATGAATTCACACAGTGCGTGGTAAGTTTCTCAATTCAGGTTAAGCATCTAAAATAACAACAATTTCTTAGAATTTATTTTTTTCCTAGAATATAGGATGCAAGAAATGAATTATTTCAGCAACCATTTATCCAGCACCAGATACTTTCTCCTTTGAATGAAGAAAAAGCTTAAAAATTGCCATAAGAACTAGAAATTATCTTAAATATTCAGAAAAATGCCATTATTTTGAAATGGTACAAACTGCTCAATTTATTGAGCCCTCAAGAAAAGGGAAAGCAACTTCAGTTCAATAGTTGCAAATTCTTTGCATCATTAAGTTACAAATAAGCCAGAATATTGTAATTGAAATGATGTGTTCCATCATGTTTCCCAACTTATGTTGCTGGAAACAATAAAGAAACTCTTTGCCTTCCTAATTCATATTCACCCCATAGCAGCTCTGGGAAATACTTCTCATTAATGGTGAATAAGCTAAAGTTCTCGAGTAATATCACTCCACAGAAAAATCCTGGCCTTATCAAGTCTATTTTCCTTGCACATCTATTGATGTAGAAGGGTTTGACTGCATTTTCCTCTGTATTTTGGTAAAGTTCTCATAGCTGTTAGATGATTAAGTACACTCTACTGTACTAGGATCAAAAGCATCTGGCAAGGTGGAAGTGAAGAAATGCTCTCTGGGAAAGTCAGCTTAATGCTTGCACTTCAGAGTCCCCCATTATCAACATTTCATAGCGAGTTCCTTTATTTTCAGGTCCCCGAGGTAAGAACAGTAAATTATGACTTGAACTAAACAAGTCACACTTGGCTCCAAAATCAGATTTTCCTACCTCCAGTTTCAGGTCCCAGAGGTGGGCAGAGGAAATCCTGGTCACAGCCAAAGAAGTCATTTTTGGCTCTGAAATAAATTTTCCTGCTTTACTAGAGCCAAACCCTACCATTGAGAGTACCATAGCTTTAAGCAATACTTTAACATTTCTTTTATATATTTTGCTTTAGCAACCTGATTCTTCAACAGTGTGACCCCTTTCTCAATAACACAGAATTCGGGTTTGGGCCTCTCTTTATAAGATCATTATTGTTGATTATCAAGTACGCTTCTGAGCCTTAATCATTTCTTTCTAACACTGACAAAGTGCTTTAGACCCTTCTCTTTATGAAAAGGATTGGGTGTAAGATACTATGTACCTAAAAGTCTTAAATGTTGTTGATGCCCCATCCCTGGAAGTTTTTAAGGCCAGGTTGGATGGGGCTTTGAGCAACCTGCTCTAGGGAGAGGTGTCCCTGCCCATGGCAGGGGGGTTGGAACTTGATGATCTTTAAGGTCCCTTCCAACTCGAACCATTCTATGATTCTATGATTCTATCAAATGAGGCAACTAGAAAAGAAACTAAATTATATTCTTTAAGGGTTCTACAGAAAATAATGTAACTTATAAAACCATACAGTTACTTAAGGAGACCAAATACTTGCCATTTAATATATTTAGCATATATTTAGCACAAACATAAGGAGAAAATAAACTTAGATATTATACATCACACTTGACAATGAGTTTCTTGCCCATATAAACACCAACATCCAGATCCAAACTGCTACAATTCAAAATATCTAACAGAAGTTAATGAATAGCATGGCAGCATCAGACAACATGTATGTGGGATTACACATCTTTTTCTGCCACATTATTTATGTTCTCTAATATTACAGTTCACTGGTATTAGCATCAAGTTACAAATCATAAAATATATTTAGAAAGCAGGTTGATCACAGACAAGTAATCTTAGTGGAGATGAGCCAACATCAGACTGTCAACGTGAAATATTGGTCTCCAAAGGTACAATTCTACAAACCCTTGCGATTGTGCTCAGTCCTAGAAGTATTAAAGGGATTACTCACACAAGTAAAAGCTGTGTGCAGGAGTAAGGGGTTATGGAATTGAGCCTTAAGAGGACTTTTATTAACCCAAAAAAGCAGACAGGCAAGTGCATTTTCATGTAGAAGCACAGCACTTTTTAGTGATTTAAACCAATCCCAGAAGTATAACATTCATGGATGTTCCAAGGGAATTGTTAATCTCCTGCATTTCCTATTTTTTAAGGGATGTCATTATTAAACATCTTACCAGTTTCTTGGTTTGGTGTATCTTCTAAGCACCCAGTGCTATAGAAAAGCAACAGATGTACCTGTGTTTATAATTCTATGTCTATATAGGTCTAACTTCGACTTGTGCCACTGTGATTTGAATTTTCTTCTGTCAAAGCTGGAAGTTTTAAAATTTCCAGCTTTTAATCCATTTTCTGGTGAGCTACAAAACCTAAAGAAATGTTAACTGACTATTTCATAATAACAAATGTAACTATCCTAGAAAATTTAACTTTAGTTTGGGAACTTAACGTATTCTAAAATCCTACAAAAAACCCAAACAACTGTACAGTATCCTCTAGTGTTTAGAAATCTGGATTCTTCTAATCCCAGGAGGAAAAAAGAATTTCAATAGGAAAAACATTTAAAATAAAATCAGCCACCCTGAAAGAAAAATCATTCAGTTGTTCTCGGAAGGGAGAATTTAGATCTTTTTAGTATAATGGATTAGCTCTACTAGAAATATATAACAAGAACAGTTTCAGGTGAAAACTGGTATCTTGTCCCATTCTCCCTCCCCTGTCCTCTTTTTATTTTCAATTTTACATGCCAATCTTCACTATCAACAGCTTGTTTTCCTTAAAAATAGAGTTCCATTTCTTTTCCTGAGTTGACACGCCACTGAAACAGATGCTTCATCTTCCAAACTTCTTTTGTATCATTGTACATTTCTACAAAGCTACTAATGAATCTTTTTCAGTGAATGGAGTGACTATCCTTCACTCTACCCTTCCTCGCAGAAATTAAGCTCAAAGAGTAAAAGAAACGTGCATGAATCCACAGCTTTTTAGGGTATCTGATAAACTGAACTGTGATTGTTTTATACAAGGCTTTAGGTTTAAGGGCAGTACTGCCAGCTGGATCTCACTGTGGATCCCAAGTTCTTGATCAAAAGACACATCTACAATAAAGCCCATTTCCCTGAGCACTATTCCAGCAGCACGGCCACGCACCAGACAGCTCCTCAAATCTGATGCTGAGAGACTGGTGCGTGCCCTCCTCTCATCTAGAATTGATCACTGCAGAGCTTTGTGCATCACCATATCTAAATATATACACTCAAACCTTTAGCTGCCTGCCATTTGGCAGCCAGTGTTTCTATCCCTACTTAAAAATTTAGAGGTTTTCTTCAGTCTAATTAGAAAAAATAGCTTAACACAACACTGATTTTTTATTTATTTTTGAAATTCAATTATCAGTAATGGGATGTACTGCCTGTGATTCTATTACACTGTATATTTTGTTGAACTCCAGGTAAAATGAAATAGGCTATTTTAATCTTAAGGAACATAATCCACTGTGAGCATAATTCACTCTTGACACATTCTTTTCAACTTAACTTTGTATCATTTAGAACACACAAAAATACTGACTTTCTGGAAATCATTTGAAGGAAACTGTAAGAGTTCCAGCTGCCCTACAGACCAAGTATTTCCAAAATATTTCTTCTAAAACAAAGCATTTTAACCCTAGAAAAGGTGCTAAATATTGTTTTAATGTAAATGTTTTTATACTCAAGTGCAGTCTATTATATTTTACTAAGACAAAAAATGTTGTGGCTTAGTAAGTGCTTCAAGACAGTTATGCAGGCACTGAAAGAGGGTTGCAGCAGGCAGCCACCACCAATATAACCTTACGAGTCCTTATAGGATGTGGGTTTTTTTCCACCCAGGCTGTAATTAGGCGCACGCTGCAGACAACAAAGAAGTCTTTGGTAGTTCACTTAAGCTCAGAACACATCTCTAAACCCAAAGCTGAGTCTGTTTGGGGTTTCAAGTGCAAACCCGTGATTTTCTTGTTTGATTTGGCTTTACTAATAACCAGAATCCAGCTGTTCCTGGTACTTAGTTATTCTGTGATACTTCACTTTGTTTCTCAGCTTCACAAAGCAGTCCCAAGAAGCTCTAAAAAGTAAACATAAGATAAAGCAGTGGCTTCATCACTGGGAAGAAGTTTGCCAGCAACTGGGTGACTACCTAAGTGGTCCACCCAGACCATTAAAACATAAGTGGTCTTACAAACTAGTCAATAATAATTGTTCCTTTTCAGTAAGGAGAAAGAAAGTCTAGAAATTATTTTTTTCCATATTCAGCCACTTTCTTTTCCTTTATGAATGCCTGGCTTCAACTTTGAAGAGACTGTTTTAGCAGAACATCATCTGTTCCAAAGACAAGCTCCGTTGAAGTCAAAAGGAAGGAAGCATCAGGATGGTACTTTGGCCACCTGCTGAAAAATACGAATAGTCTCAAATTTCTTTAATTGAAAGCCCTTCAGAAAACTGTCTTTAGAAGGCACCTAAGAGTTTTTGCCTAAAGTTAGATGAAGCTTGAATTATCAAGAGACTAATGTCCTCAGTATCCAGGAAGAGATTGGGTTATGTCGTAATTACAACCTCAAAATGGCAAGCTAATAAAGCAGCATTAGCTGGGAAGAGGTTTACAGTTCCAATCCCTGTTTCAGTGGGAAGTGTCATACACATAAAAGAAGGCAACAGTAATTAGAAAGGTGATATTCTGCAATCAGTAACAATCTAGCACATGAAATACATCGCTTCATCATGTTATGATTTTACACTATAACTATTGTTCCACCTATTTTCTGAAAGAATCTTCTGATCAATCCAAACACCTTAAAGTAGTATTTTCCCAGTGTTTATCGTAGACCTTCACACCTAAATGCCAGACAATAGTAAAAAGTCAGGAAGTAACTTCATGTTTATACAAATGATGTAAGTTTCAGAGCATCAAAACAGGCAATTGAAGATGGAAACACAGGCTGTTGCTTGGCAGAATCTGAAGTTAAGGAGCATTTTAACAACCCAAGAGCCTTCTCTAACAATGTCAGACAAAAATTTAAAATATCTCCAGCATTCAAATGAGATTGAGCAGAGTCCAAGGACAAACATGAAGAAAAAATATTTTCTGCATATTTGGTATTTTAAACATGACATAAAAATAAAGTACAACTCTTTTAAGTAATATCCTACCTGAAGGTCTTTCACATTTGGAAATGGAATACCTATGGTTATAACTGCCCGGGCATTCTCATCACAGAAATCCAAGCCTTCACTAACTTTTCCTCTGCACACAGCTACAAGGAGGGCTCCATCTTGAACAAGCCAGAAAGGAACATACAAATCATTCCCAGTGACAGCAGAAGAAAGTTTCACCAACATCTTTTAAAGAGCCAAACATAATACAGTATAATGCACCCTGTATCAGTCTGGAAAAAGTGAGTGGATAATAAAGAAGTCTGTATTTCTAGAGAGATGAGTAACTCCACTTCTATCAATAATGTTGTGATTTTGAGTATCAACTCTAAAAATAATATTGGTACTTCATTATGCAAGAACTGTATGTATCTACAACAAAATTTTAAATTTAAACCTTACATTTTGCACTACAAAAATCATGCTATTTATTGTTTGACATACTACCATTCTTTATTCTCTCCACTAACAAATATTTTAGAAGAAATGTTATAAGAGATCGTAATATAGGATGGTAAATCCCAGTTATGCAATATATTGTAAATTTGATTCTTTGAGAAGCTGCTCTGTGCCCCACTGGACACAAAACTACACATCCTGACACAGCTCACTGCCTTTTGAACACCCCTATAAGGACTATGCATCATCCTGTACTTCCCTATATCCTCATGCAACAATATAAATAGCAGGCAACCTTCCACATTTATCACAATAACTTATTAGGCTGAGGCTAATTTAACTGTTTATCCACAGCTTATTCTGTAAACCACATCAAAAACTTATTTATTTTTTAAACATGAAGAGTCCATATCAACTATTTTGTATGTCTGAAGAACGTACCTCTTTCTCCTTTACATTTTATTGCATCATAGTATATTTTCAGCAGCTCATCAAAGTCACTCTTCGCCCCTCCTTGAGGCTCCACAATGACTGTCTTAACCAGCTCCAGGTTTCTCCACAAGCCAGTGTGCAACCAACGATCTTTTAATTTGTCCAACAGCTGAAAACAAACAGAAAAATTAAGAGCTGTAACGAAAGGCCACTCACTCAAACCGTTCAAAAAAAGCACACACTGACAATTATTATTTTTTTAATTACATTATTCAGGTTTTGTATTTATGAATACAAATTTCCCTACGTTGTTCCATGGCCATGCAACATACTGTAAACACGATAGCCACTGATTTTGCTAATTAGAAACAGTGCAGCTTTGTGAGTTATCAAAGTAAAACTCTCCATGAGAGTGGTCACTAAAAAGCCTCTTCTGGAATTCCTCAAAGCAAGAGAAATGTCATTCAACGAAATTACCTGTTTTTCTAATTACCAAGTAAGAGATCCACAAGCGAAATTGGAAGCAAATTCTAAGTTAATTCAAAACAAGTCTTTATACTTTTAAATTTCCAAAATATTTCAATATTTTAAAATTTACAAAGATAAGCTGAGGGAGAAAGTATCAACCTAGGACTTCCCAACAGCCTCCTCTGCTTCTTGAAGGGCCTCTCAGCTTTGTTATATCTGCCAGATTCTGAACTGTGCACATTTTACTCCAAATCAGTACACATTCAAATCCTGCAAGCAAATAAGCTTGTTCCACATTTATTGCAAAAATAATGAGAATACGTATGGGATTACAAAGTCTAAAATTGCCACAGGAACTGAAGTGGGACGGGTGGGGGTCATTTTGCAGTTGGCAGTTATCACATGCCCTTTTCTCATCAATTTCCAGACTGAATTTTATCCAGAAAAGAAGAAAAAAGGTCACTCTTTTACCTGTTAGTTTGTCTGATGGTGCACAGCACTTTCCAGAAGACAAGAGCAAAGCAATCAACACATTTTATAATGAACTGAGTAGATCTGGTTCAGTGGACCAAAGTAAATATTTCATTTCACTCCTGCTGTTCATTACTGTGTCGCTAACTGCTGCGCAGGAGCATTACCGAGCTTCGTACGTACAGAGATTTTAAGTTCACACATTCTGTAATAAGGGTTATGCTCTTAATTTGTCTGTACTGCCCTCAACTCCACTCACTCAGTATTTTGCTTCAGGCTATGGAAACTGCTCCATCTGGAACCTGCACTTGCCCCAGTTCATTGCTCAAAAAGCCATGGCGTCCCTTAACCCCAACCCAGTTCCCTTTCCAACGTGCTCCAGCCAACACCCCAGGGTCTGGAATGGTTTGATTATTACAAGTTTAATCTGTCCCGTCTCCAAATATACAGTTTAAGTGTTACTGTGAAGCAGAAATGATGGTAACTAATTGTTGTCACATTTGAATTCACAGGGAGAACACCTGCAAATTTAAAGGAAACTGTTCCAAGAACCCTCGCGTATTTCATGTTCTCAGCATTAAAGATGTGAGCTTATTCTCTGATGTTAAGCATTTGGATCGGTTCCTTTCCTGGTACAGGTGGTTCAGAGGGGACAAGTACTATGTTATTCCTGAATTTTCACTAGCTTTGTTCAAGCCAGTGAATCTCAGGGAATTATACTTGCTTACTACCTATGTGACACCATTCTCAGGCAAGCACAGAGAGTGAACAGTAGGAACAGTTTCCTACACACACAGATGTTACTGTAGAATAAATCATCTCCCTCTAAATGTGTCTGTCCTACTGCTTGTCCCCTTCTCTACCAGCTCTGTCACTTCCTGGCAGCATCCTGTCTGTAATCTCTTTTTATATAAAAGGTCTAATACTATGACCGAGCAATGACTGTCCATCTTGCCATCCCCAGCCTGCCACCGCCTCTTCAGTTCTTGGATATCATATGGAGATAATTCTGGTAAAGAAAAGAATCAAACAATTTATGCCTGTAAGCACATCCATTTGGGATCTGTTCGAGCTGCCAGTGACTATAATATTATTAGCTTTCCAGATTTCATTCTTCCTTCTGTGAAACTAATGTCTGCCTGGGCATTCATTTCGCAGCCTATGCTAAACTCCCTCCCAGCCCTGCCTGCTGTTTACCAGGCAGTAAGATAATACAGACAGGATATAGTTGGGGTATGACTGAATTTTACATTTACATATGTAAAACTGTCCATGCTTTGACTTCTAAGGGTCGAAAGAAACTGACTTTCTCCTCCTTCTGTCATCTCAGCCACTGAAACCAACTGGTATAAACACACCCTTACAAAGTGTCCTCAGCAGAAAAGTTATTTCTTAATTTAAGAGAACCAAAGCCTGTTGACAGTCTCAAAAAGGGCAAGATTCCTTACAAAAATTACTTAATGCCACTGTATTTCTCTCTTATTTGAGAAAATAAAACTTAAATTCATATTTGGAACGATGGTGGTAGAAAACCTTCCTCTAAATTCTTAAGGAAAAGCTTTTTCTCTAGCGTGGGTTACTCAGTCCCTCCAGGGAAGGCCTTGTTAGACCATAATTGGTTCAGGTTCCTTGTTTAATTGACAGCAACCTTCACAATAGAAAATCTACAATTTTTGATGGAAGCGGGTGAATTATTCATGAAAATCTTTGGCAAGAATGGAACAATTCATTTAATTCACACAAAAGCTATTACCTCTTCCACTTAACAGAGTTTGCAAGACAGGGAGACTTCCCTTTACCCAGGAAAGGATGCAGAGACACACACAATCCCCATGCTATAGCACACACACTACACCGACGAGAATTATGGACATGGCTGAATAGAAATAAATAAAATATAGAACACACACATGCCTCGTAAGAGCTAGGAATCAAGTGCAGGTTTCTCATAAAAAATTATTTCACTTCGGGTTGAAAAAGTGCAAATGGGAGCAAGCTATAATGCCAGGAATCACAGGAAGCCACCACTAATGCCCACAGTCAGTCACTTCTTCTACCCAAGGGAATAATAGTTTCTGCAGTGGACGGCAGTCTGTGTATATTTTATTAAATCCCTTAAAAATGGATTCTCAAATGGTTTATTAACAAATGGTCCTCCTCCAGGAGAGCAGAAAATCTTGTTAGAAAGAATCTGTCATCTTCCCATGCACTGAAGGATGTTTACTTTGATAGCTTTCTCCCTTTTTTTCCTTCCTGCAACTTAAAGACACCTGTAAGACAGGATCCACAGAAACTATCAGCTCAGTATTTAGAGTCGCCATTTGCCTTTGTCAGCATCCTCTTTTTTAGGCAGTTTTCAAAGCACTCTTGAAACTTGGGAATGGGGGAAACTGTTTTCTCAACATTTTTGTTGCATTCCCAGGCAAAATACTCCCATTCTGTGTCCTGGGAGGAAAAGCTTTGCCCCTTTCCATTTGCCGCTTCGTTTTATTCGGTGCCAAAAACTGCATTAGGGGTTTCCCATGTCATGAAGCAAGACCAAAGATTTGTTTAATGTGTTTTACCCTAAGGCAAGTTCATTGTTATTTCCAGCATCTTAACAAAGTCGAGATGTTAACTTGCAGCAATCAAGTTGCTGGGAAGGCAGGTTTTCTGCAGCATTCATTACCTCCTGACAACGATTTTCCAAGTAGCAATTACCTGAGGTGAGGGAGGATCTAACAGAAAACGCTGTAACACGATGAGCTACTTCTTCTGGTTTCCAGTTCCCCAGCTCTTCTCCTGCTGCAAGCACCTGCTACTACATTTCTTTACAAAGAATATTCTTGAAATATTTTAGCATTGACTCACGTATTGAATGGATTGCACCTTGCCAGCAGAGCAAAAAGGCATCACAGAAATGATCCCTCGGCCAAAAAGTGCTTGGGGAAGCAACAGAACACTTAAAAATAGGAAAGGATGCTCAGGAGCAGTACAGGACAAAAAGGAGCGTGACCTGAGCAGCACCTGACAGCAGAGTAAAATATCTCTGGCTTCATTAGCTAGATTAACAAATATTAACTATTTAATTATAAATATCAGTTACAGTGATATTGTATATTATTGTGTGCCTTTAAAACTCTATGCTATCTTCTTACCTATACATTTATATCATGGGAACTGAACAAAAGGTATTTCAAGGTGCCCAAAATACACACAAATATTTCTTAACCCTCTTAAAAGTCTGCCATTATACTCTAAACCCCCCACTTCTCCAAACTTGGGTATTTTCTCATCTCGTTTCTATATAATCACTTTCTTATTAATATGAAATTCCACTTTTCATTGCTATTCAGATATGAAGGGCAGCTGGGGGGAGAAAGGAAACAGCCATTAGGTTTTTCTTAATAAAAATCACAGTATTGGCACGACTGTTAGTGCAAAAAGTCAGAGATTCCCACGGGACTAACATTGATCTAAAAGCCTTTTCCCAAGCAGAGCTCTTCATGTGTTTGCTACCAGAATTTTCTTTTTGAATAAGCACTGCCTCAAATCAAAGCGTGTCTCCAGTGGGCTGGAAACGTGTTTGAAGGGTCAAATAGAAGTTCTACATGCAGTCAGCACAAAACTTCAGAAATGGAAAATAGGCATCCACAGCCAAGACCGAGGCTGAGCAATAGGATTAACTTCACTACACTCTGCTTTGGCAGAACTAAGAGGGCTCTGTTCCACTTGGGACTAAAAGGACAGTCACTTGCAGAAAGTGGGGTTATCAACCAATCCACCAACATGTAAAAGTGACACACAAAGGTGTAGGGTGCTGCTGTAATGATGGATTTTTACATCATCTTTAAGTATCAGTCCATTACTGTGCATGCTACATACAGACACCAAAATTGTACATTTACACGAAACAGAGTGGGGAAAGGGTGGCGTCAGTTTTAGAAGCAGCTAAAATCTCATCATACAAATATGTTCCCTTTAATTTCAAGGCTATATCACACGGAACTGTGTTTTGGTTTTTTAAGATGTGATATAGACATCTGCATTTTAAGATCATCTCCAGCTCTGGTTTATAAAATCTGAAGAATCTCAAGAAACACAAAGTGGAGAAGACTGACCTGGGCCATTCCCTGCCGAATGCCTACAAATGATTCTAGAAAGTATTTTCCAAAGTGAATCTAGACTAGATCAGAACACTGCAGACATGTGGATTAGGGACTGCAAACATGGAATAAAAGGAGCCCCCAAAGCTATACTTTTACACCAACAAAACTGAAATACATCATGTTATTTTCCTAGTACACAGACTAAGGAAATTACAGATTAGCTCACTGAACGGCTTCTTTTTCTCTATAACTTTGGAGCTGTCACACAGAATTATTTTTTTTTAACTTTGCAATACCAAAAACATTTTAAGAAGCTGCAGATGTATGTACCCACATCCAGCTGCACCCTTCTCCTCATACAGGATGAGCAACTGTTCCAGCAACCATAATTCGATTCAGAGAGAGACAAGAGAACCTGTCAAACCGAATCCTCCTCTTCCAGCCCTTTCACAATCCTATGACGTGAAAAAGGCCATAAATCCCCCATGTACACAAAATCAACCACAAAGTAAGTAAAAATGCATCCAAAGGCAATTCCAGCTGCCTAGAAACAAACCTAAAACCTACTCATTTATATAAAACACTGAAACTTTTCCCAACACATCTAATTTTAGAACCAGTGCTCCTTCCACTCGCATCTGAGTCACACCGAAACTTATGAAAACGAAACAGGTATCCCTGCGTATTTTAAGCACACATTAACAAGGTCTTATACCTTTCCAAAATATGCAACACTTCATGTCTTACCAGCATTTCAATTTCAATAACACATTATAAAAAAGAATAAATACATCATAAAACAGACCACGGGAGATGCAAATCTGTAACCGGTGGATATTGTAAGCGATCCAGTAATCCAAAAAAGCTAAATAATTTAGGGACAGTACTCCAAACATTTAACAATAAAACTTAATAGTATTAAACACTTTTGCTCTTTGCAAAATTTTTTAATTAAAATCTTTTTCATCTGTCATTAAGAACGTGCATGACCCAAAATCTTTTAAAAACATGCTATTTAAGACAGACCTGCCCAGCAGCGTGCCTAACATTGTTAATAGTTTTCCTTTAAATTTTCTGGGATGTAGATGTAATTTATACCTTCTTCGCTACAGAAGACATTAATTCCTGTATCTTTCCTCTCTTCATCTTTCACTGATTTCATAAACTCTCTTTTGCACCAAGACATTGAGTAACTCAGTCCTTCAGTGAGTGCTTTTATCTTATCTCAGCCACAGGAGGAAGCAGTGAAGTGGAGGAGGCAGATACCAAATTTGTAGATTTAGTCTTATCAAAGGTTTTGCTCATGCAGTGCTTGCACCTTGACAGTAATGTAACAGGTGTCAAAACCAAACAAATAAGAGGCTTTTTTCCTCCTCTGCACCTACTGAAAACCCTTACATTCAGAGAGAATGTCAAGATTAAATGAAGTTTTCTTGTCTTACTACAAAATGTTTCCTACCATTTGGCCTGTGTACAAAACCAAAAATAGTACACGTTGCCTCATATGTCACAGGACAACTCCACCTGCATCTGCATCAGAAGCCTCCTCTCTTCCTTACAGTAAAAATTTTTTTAAAAAATCTATACTCTCTGACAGATCTTCTTGCAAATCTAAGCTGTTAGGATGGAGGACATCATATTTTCCAGTAAAGTAATCCTCTGATGATCTCGAGGCACAGATGTTTTTATAATGTATCTAATTCCATAGGTATTGCATTACCTTTAATAAGCTTCCAGGATGATGCAGTTTGCTGAGTCAGCTACAGCTGGAACTTTTTGTTTAAACCAACCTCCCACTGCTCTCCAAGCTCTGCTGTTCAGCGCGATGCTTAATTACCTGGTTGAGTGTTCTACTTTTATTATGAAAGAATGAAACTGTCTCTTTATTAGTGATAATCCCCAAATTCAGTCATTAAATAAATGCATTTATTATGTCGCTTAAACATTAGTGGCCTTAAATTTTTGCTATTTCAAAGTAACTCTGAAGAATATATAAGCCAGACTCCACCCGCTTTTTTTTACATCACTCACACACTGTTATTACAGGCTCATATTAAAATTACTTCTTCAAGAGCTGAGGTGTTTCACAAAAATCCAGAATTAGCAGAAGTTATTTGGGTTGCCAAGCCTCTGTACTGAATGACCCGGACTCCTACAGGTAACTGACCTCCAGGACTATTGGAACTCTTCAAGTTGGGGGAACCAACAGTCTACACAGGCAAATGTGGTGGAATGGTCATCTCCAAATTTAGTTAAAGAACAAACAAAACCAATCAAAAAGCCCTTTGATATTAAAAGTGATCACCAAGGAAATAGCTGAAGGAAGAAAAGTAAACAGAGTAATGAAATGGGAAGAAAAGAAGGAAGAAAGTAAACAAAGTAGTGAAATGGGAAGAAAAGAAGGAAGAAAGTAAACAGGGTAGTGAAATGGGAAGAAAAGATTGAAGGGGAAAGAGGAAAGTGCCTGGAAGGATTCAGGTGAAATGAAAAAACTGAGTTTCCTTCCAAAAACAGGAGGGAAAACATTTGGGCCAACTAACCAATAAAATATTACGTCCATTATCCTAATCTTTAAAATAAATTTGGAAATAGCACTCTAGAACTATTAAACAATAGTACTATAAAAATCACAATGTCCCTTAATAAGAATAAAAGGTCATATGTGTGAAAAGAAAGCAATGAAAGCCAATAACATTTATCAATATGACCAAAAATACGACATGCTCTCAGGAGAACTGAAAGAACACGCACCTTTCAGCCCCAAGCCATTTGCCAAATTGATAGAGCTAATTTGCATTTCATCTTTTTTCCTCTATGATTTTATTCTTAATCACTTTCCTCACCAAAAAAAAAAAGAAAGAAAACATCTCAATTTTGCTTGACACCCAGACATTTGCACTGCACTGGGCTGGGACTACACCAGCCAAGAATAACTTAGGCCATTGAATTATTTAAGCCGTTGTTCGCACTCAATTAGATTTTCATGAAAGGTTAAGCAATAGTGGGATTCACAGAAACCTCTTCGTGTTTATGGGAGGTATCTAACATAATACAAGGAGGTATTTAAAATTCATTCTTTTGAATGAATAAGCTAATACAAAACACTAACGTATCTACTTTTTTAAAAAAGAAGTATTTTAAGCTTCAAATTCCATTTTCTCCATTTTTCATTATAATACATTTCCTTTAAGGAAAAAATTAAATGAAAATATTTCCTTTGTGAAGTAAAAATCTACTTTCAAAATAGAACATTAATTTCCCACTGTTAATGGGAAACTGGAGACAAATACCAAAATGCCCATATAAATATGCACAGGTAATCTTTTCTTCATGTGCCAAAAAGAAACTGATTTAAAGCAGCATTTTAATGGAAATGGGCCACACAAAGATGCTGTTCTTATCCAGGAGAGGCGACGCCTCCTTCCTACTGCACATTTCCCCAACTATTTATTATCATCGTGGGGCTGCGACCAGCAATGCCCAGAAGTGTTCTTTGAAGCAGACTTGCTTTACAGAGTACTAACTCCACATCAATTTCTGTCTGATTTCCTCTCCCCAAGTGTTACAGAGCCTCTGTAATAAAAAGCTCCATAATTGCAAAACAGAAAATATATTAAAAAAATAATTATTAATATCTTTTTTTTCTGCTGGTAGGAAAAAGAAAGCATTCTATTGTAAAACTAATATTTTAAGAATACAGGAACATAATACCTTCAGACTTTGATTTCTTTGTTTTAAGGAATATGAAGACCAGGCAACACAGAGAGAAATTTTAATGTGGAAAGACCCTAGAAAAGTACTGAAATAAAAGTAGACATTGTGAAGGAATAAGACCAGAGTGCCTGCTCACTTAAGTACAACTTCCAGAGGAAAACACCCATTCCTCACTTTTTTCAGAACCTCTCCTTTTCAGCTGATGAGGAAGATTTTCTAATGTGTATTTAACTGCTAACCCTTAACATGTTACAGCAAAAATCAAGTGCACAGAATAAGAGTGTGAATATTTAAAGCAAAAGCAGTTAAAAGGGAAGCGATTTTAAAAACTTAAGCTTGCACAGGTAGTCATGATTCCAAAATTAAAACAAAGTTGATCAATGCTCAACAGATTTTTATTTTCCAGATCTGGAGAGCCTTCAACAGTCCAGGGATGGAATCGAGGAAGTTGTGAAGGGACCTTGATTCAAGTCACAAACTTATTTACTTTACATTTCTTCCAGAGTTATGAAAAAAAGATCATACAGCCTTTTAATTTTCCTAACAGGTGGCCTGTATCATGGAGTCTTTCCCCAACACCTCTCCCAGGAGAAAGTTTCCTTCAATTGCAAATCTATATCCCTTCTACATGTGCCATTTCAAGAGATTTTTCACTTAAATCTTTCTTATAATTACTTCATAACAGAAAATCAGCTTGAAAAATAAAACTTTAAAACTATGTGTCTGTGATTTTCAAGAACTTGTGCAGGAAAATGGTCTTTTTAAGCTTAAAAGTACTGTACTTATTTTCTCAAGGCAAATTTTAAACAAACATGAAAGACAAACAACCTTTTAGGACCAAGACTCATGTGTTGACGTATCTACATACGCTAGGAAACGGAAGGCAAAATTTCTGCAAACCCAGACAGGTTTGGGAGACTCATTGTGGGAGGGGGGGGAAGGGAGAGAAGAAAAAAGCCCCACAGATAAAGGCTACCACGCAACTCAACTGCATAATTAAACTAAACCCTGAACATGGTGAAAAACTCTGTATTATGAACAAGATTCTGATCACCATGTGCACACTCCAGCACAATAAAAGGTGAATAATTCATAATCATTTTCAAAGCAAAAGTATGCATCACTCAACCTGGGGGAAACACAGGGGATTTCACTGGTATGATTTTTCTTTAGGGACAATGACAAAGTGCCGCTCACCAGCAGGAAACTGAAGCACTGAACTGTGTTCCATGTGCCATAAATCAACACTGCAGCCTACAGCGTGTCTCTCTGGTACCAACATGCCATCAATTTTTCAATAACCTCCTTAAATAATGGAATATGTGAACGGCGACAACAGTAATGAAAAATGAAATGTTTTGCACGCCAAAGACTCTAGAATAACACGGTTAATATGTTGCTTCTACAGTTAAAGAAGTTTTTTTAATATAAAAATCTTTCCCCAAAACCCTAACATGTTTTACCACAAAATCTGGATAGACTTGGAAGTATCCAGGCTTTTGAGCTCCATTGCAGCTGTTTCTAAACAACCTGGTTCAAAACAGGGTTTCTTTTGCGGTTTTAAAATTAACCAAGACAACAGCTTTCTGTGTTACAAGAACTGCTTGTACATTCACCCTGGGCTATCATTACACCTTCACGTTCCAGTGAGGGAGCAATCCTTCATGCTAAGAAAGCTCTCCAGAAAAAAAAAATAAATATTTTTTAAAAGGAATGTTTAGATCCTGATCTAGAATCAAATACAAAAGCATTAGCTGTTCATGAATGAAGTCAGCATCCCACTGCCCTCTTCTTCACCAGTCAAAACCCAAGCTCAGTCATCTTTGACCTTTTTTTTTTTTTTCCCCCCAAAAAAAAAAAATTAAAAAAAAAAAAAAAAGAGGAGGTTGTCTTAGTGGCACATCAGCTGTGAGGCACAGAACCACCCGGGGAAATCAGTTCAGAGTGGAGCAGTGAGTCCTAGGCACGAGGTCACCCACGGCAGCCAGCGCTCACAGTAACTGAGGACAGGTAGATGCCTGTCACAGGCAACTGACTCCACGAGTGGGAGAGTAACAGGTTAATAGAAGAGTAAAAGCTAAATCACCAACAGAGAAAATATTTTTAAATTTATAGAAGGCATTTTACACCTGTAGTTATGAAATAGTTTTAAGAAAGGTTAATCTTCTCTTCACTTTCTCAGAAAGATGAGTCATTTCTCTTGTTACACAGCAAATCACGCAAAAGAACCAAGACAATTTCTCAGCAACAAGGAAGAAAAAGCTGAAAACCAAGTTTTAAATGTAACATACCGTAATTCGGCAAGTGACAAGCCAAGTGGCTCAATTGTAAGCCAAAACCAGAAGTTTTAAGTTTTGCACGAGTTGTTTAAAAACATTTTTGCTAAAAATAATCCTTTAATGAGCTGTGAACTGAATCAAAATGCAATGAATGCTCTTCACAATACACCATCTCACCAATTATCCCAAAGCAGCTTGCCTACCCAATTAGCAACTAAGTCCAAGGCATGATTTATTTTCTAAGATTTGATAGGTTTCCTGACTTTCCAATGAAGTAGAGTTTTTCTGAATTTAAAACAGCCCAAGCATCCCTTTCAATACACGTAATATTCAAATTCTTGTATATGCTGGTACAATGCTGATACAGCACAGGCTGCCTTAACATGTGCTTTCAAGTATATTTTATCTCATATATAGTGTTTTTCACACATGAAGAAGTCACGTTTCTACTACATCAGGCAGTGAACATCCCAGAAATTCCAAAGGGACCAGAAACTCAGCAGGTTGTGATGGTTCAGAACAACACTGATGTCAAAGTAACCTGTGCAAGATACACCTTCTCCTTAAAAATAACGTTGCTGAAGTACATTGTTCCCTACTAATAATTGCTGGTTTCCATCCCACTTTATCCCCTCTTCACTAAGAGCTCTTGAGGAAAAAGACAAGTTGACTGTAATGTTATTTACCATTTGGACTCTGTCATTCACCGAGTGCAAGCTACACTTGCAAAACTCATTCTCAATGCAGTTACTACTTCAGCGGTAGGAAAAATATGCAAGCAGAAAGTGTTAATTACAACAGAAACTGGAGCACGTGTTAACTAGATACAACAATTCAGCTTGCAGCACTTTGACAAGTCAGAGCTCAGAAGTGAGAAACAATACTAGGTTTTTAGTTTATTTCCTTGATGCTGTATGCTCAGGGTATTTAAACTAACAGCATAATAAAATATTAAACTGCAGAGCTCTCAGGGTGTGAAATCCACAAGCAAAACACTCATCTACCAGTATGGCATATAATTTTTTTAGACATAATACCCAATAATCTGCCACAGACTGTCGCTACGGATTCTGCTGCATCTGACGTGCAGATGCTATCAGAAAGTCTATCTGCTCGATGTAAAAAGCAAGTGCCACAGGGCACTTGAATAATTGCACATCCCTTGCTGGTCACCACAGCAGTTCAGGAAGCCACTGAAAGTGTATTTCTTCATTCTTTACAGCTAGTAATTCAAAAAGATAAGGTGGGAGCCAAATCACACCTAGAAATCTCCCCTGAGCCAACAGCACTGAACTCAGCCACAAGGACCGTGCTCTGGAAGAGCAGCTGGGTCAAAGCTCTCATTGCAGGAAGCTGTAGAGATGAAGAGCAAAGGGCTCCTCCGTTCCCACAGCTTCTGCAGGTTTCCACAGAAGGAGAGGTCAGAACAGTTCATTCTTTTCATATCACCTCACCCAGATTTCCATTCACCCAGAATATTCACCTGAGTAACTCTCCAGTTTATTTGGTCGATGTGTGGTGAAGACAGACCCAGTCAACAAAGCTGCAATTTCATACTAACAACATCACAATGTAACTCATATTTCATAAAAAGCTCAGAATTTCCAAATTAGTATCTTCATAAATTCTCATATTAAGGTCAACCCCTGAAAAACATGTTTAAAAAAGCACAGTAAGGTTTCATCCCCAAGACTGAGCTCTAGCAGTGCTCCTTTTCTTGAGCATGCAACATCATCTCTTCTCCTGAGCTTGGGAACTTCTCCCAGTTCACCAGGGCAGCAGAAAACTAACAAGGGATTTAAAAAAAAAAAAAAAAAAAAAAAATAAAAAAAGANTTGTAATAAATCCTTATAACAAACAAGCACCAGCTTTTAAAAGATTAGGAGAACTTCAGCTACACAGCATTTTAGTTATTCCTTTGGATCATAATTCAGCACTATTCTGGCTTTCTCATTTCAAGGAGCTATTTTCACTGTAGTCTCATATTTATATATATGAGCCTCTAATTCCACAAAAAATGATCTTGCCAGGGCGTGAACTGCCAGCTCCATCTCCAAATCTAGTTTGGCAGAGTAATGTGACTGATGACACAAAGGAAGGAGACTTGCCAACAGAGTTTGAGGATAAAGACTGCACACCTGGGATAGAAAAGTCTTTACTCTAATTCTTTACTATTCCTTCTGCTACTGTTCTTCTCTAGTTGAGCCAATTCCATCACAACAGTCTTCAGTGCCGAGGGGAGAAAAGAGCATCATGATGAAATGGTTGAAATCTTCCACCACACAGTGATTTTTACAGACATCTCTTTGCTATGACCAGGTCAAGGGGAAAAACACGAAGTGCAGACCTCAGAAATCACATTAAGATTTACAGGAGCCATTGGAGCTCTCAGAAGACACCTCAGATAATGCACACCAAGGCTGAATATTACTCATCTGGATGAATGTGAGGGCCCCAATAGCTAGACAGTTTATGTTACAGATATTTAAAATTCTAAATGATGGAAAAACAGAGAATAAAACTGAAAGTAGATATTGTGTATGGGTTTTTTTTCTGCTCCCATTAATCATAAAACATGAAGAAGCTGAGATAAAGATCAGAAAGAAAACTACCAGTGCAGAATAAGACTGGAAAACAAGCAATAAAGAAACAATAGTGAACAACAAGTAAAACAAAATTCCATCTATGTTTATTAGGTACAAATGTTGAAGTGGATGGTTCCCAAGTCATTAGAACTCAGCTTTTTTAGATCACATTTTCCCCAAATGATAGGCCATCAGACAGGAATCATTTCACTAAGATTTTCATCAAAGACAAAAGACACAGCTTTTGAATCTGGCAACAAGCCTTCCTTTTCAAAGAAAAGGAAAAAATGCCACAAAGGGTCACTTTAGTGTCACGAGACTGAGCCCAACCTCTGCAGTCACCGAAAAACCCCAGTGACTTCCAGGGGACACTGCACAGAGTCGTTAGTGCCAGGGAAGAGACACAGAGCGCTTCCCACGTGTTCTTTAATTACTCTTCCAACATTTTGCTCTACTTTTATTGTTAGGTTCTTGCACGTGATTTGAGATAGCAAGGATGACAGAGTTCTATTCCCTGAAGTCTTCTCTTGTTTTTAGGGTTTCTTACATACTGTAATAGCACCGCTGCAGCTGTTTGGCTCCAACAAATAAGGCTTCTGGAGTAAGAGAATGCCTTTCCCTTGAGAGCAGCAAGCAAATGCTGTGCAGAAAGTGAGTATCATTATTAATTTACAATTATTTCGTAACTTATCCCTGATATGCCAGCCTGTTTAAAGGCCTCCTTTCTTTTCATCCCAATGAATGTGATGTTGGATATTAGCTATAGTTACGGCATCTAAAACTAGATGACACAGTGAAACATTCTGTTTCCTGTATCATTTTAAAGCTGGAACAGTATAAATTACATTCTCTAACATCAAAATTGTGCAGCAAGTTGATGTTTATGTTAACTTCATAGAACGGATTTCTGTCATAAAACATACTTGGTGTGAACAGATCCCTACATCCTGCAAATATTTACAAACAGGAGTAAATCTCTTCCTCAAAGTCCTCCTACAGCTGTCAGCAGGAACATCAAGGAGAATATTACTCTTGATAAAGCATTTTTTCTGTGCATATTATACCTAAGTACACCTAACAGAAAAATCTAAGCAATCTTATGGAACCCACTTGATGTCACTAGCTAATTCCTCACATAAGCACTACAATCAGCGCAACTGCACCACGGAGCAACCGTCTGTGGTACAAACAACTATTTTCCTACTTAATTTCCAATTCACCTTTTAACTGCACAAACCTAATGGTTTCCAATTTTTCCTCTGTACACATTACAGGCCAAAAGACACTGTGGAATGTTTATCTCTTATCTGGATATTGTCATTTTACTGTCTCAAACTTCTTAAAACAAGCTTTTCGCTAGGGAGGAAATCAGTCAGCATCAGACCTAGTGGGGAAACCCTGCACTTGCTCAATGTCTATGGCTCTTACATAGTTCCAGATGTTCAGAACATTAATAATGCACTAACTCAAAACCTCTTTTTGAAACTTTAGAACGTGCAAATTGCATTAAAACCTCTTTGCCCTCATTAATGGTATTGTTACAATCCCAGTACTCTGGAAAATGTTTTTTGGCATTTGTTTAACTTTGTGATATTGCCATTTACCCATTTTAACAGCCAGTGCTCAAATCTTAATGCTTTTAATAGGCCTGGCTAAACAGACTACCATCTTTTGTAAATTTATTGAAGTAATTTATTAAATAAGTAAAAGTTGTCTGAAGGCAGTGTTGGGGGGTTTTTTTATTGATAGTAGAAAAAAATGAGTTTCTCATAATTTATTTACAAAACTGTGTTTCAGAAAAGTTTTAGAAACTAAAATGCTCTGTTCTTTTTTTTTCAGTGTTATGACCATTTCATTTTCTGCCACTCTGACACAGACTTCTTTTAAAAAAAAATCATTTCTACTAACCTTATACAAGACTTAGTAAGAAAAGGGATCTGTCTTAAACTAAGAAGAGCCAGACATTCAGAATTAATACTGAAACTGTATCCCTCCCTCAGTCTGTCATATATAGGGGTGGCACATTTATGTCCAGGCCAGCAGACAGTGTATTCAAGGACTAGGGCTCGTATCCAGCACAGACACAGCGCTGTGCAACGGCAGGAGAGTGCAATAGTCAGAGGTTAAACTGAGGTCCCTCCTGCTTATTGCAAATAACTACCCTAGACTGAACCTGAAGATCCTCAGCCTCTTTGAAAACAGCTACTGCCACACTCTGTGCTGCTCACAGAGTTAATGAATATTGTTGAGACCCGCATGTCTACAGTTGTGTAATACTGCCAAGAATGGTTTGTCAACAGAACGGTGAACAGCCCGGGCTGCACCTTCACCACAGCTTCGGCTGATACCTTAAACATGGAAAGGAGCCAAGACAATAAACAGAGATGTTCCAGTCCAAATGGATTTGCTGTCACCAGTCCTGCCTGCTCTCACTGAAGAAAGCACCATCAGCCGTGGCAATGAGAGAAAGGGATGAGACTGACAAAACTTAAACTCTGAACTAGCAGCTCTTACAATTATGAGTTACATACAAACTCAAATGTGAAATCCAGCATTTATTTTTTGCAAGCGACAAAAGGTACTATACATGTACCATTATAACCTTACCCCCAAATTCTCAAGGGAATCAGCAAATGCCACACAGCATTTATTGGTCTGTACCTGCAGGTTAATAGCTCCATATCCCTAACTAACACAGTACTCAGCAATGCCAATTTATGATGAAGGGCATTTGTTCATTAGCAGTAGGACTGAGACTGCCAGATGTACTCAAGGTTGGACATGGGATAGTTCTGTCTCAGATTAATTGGACACAAAATTCATGAAGCACTCACAGGCATGGAAAAGGAACAACTGTTGCTAGAGCTGGCTGTATTGCAAATCTTTACCTTTATATAGAAGAAATACAATTAATCTGGATCAACGGAGAACACTATATCTTTAAAGTGTAGGTGAAAAAGAAATAGTAAATAAATCTTGTACCCTCAAATGAAGAATACTTAACAGTTCATAAGTTTTACTGATGAAAACAGGCATTCAAAACCTTATGAGCACCTACCTTATTTTAAAAAAATTACTTCCAAGTTACAGCTCAACAATTAGCAGATACAGATTAACCACCAATGCCCCACAGAAAACACTACAAAACCAAACCCCAACACACCAACATTAACGTTATTGTCCAAAGCTTATTTTCTAAAAAAGCTACTAAAGAAAGGTCAGTTAATTCATCATGATGGATTATCACTAAAATTTATACGCATTAGCATTTTTCTCCTTGCTGGATACCTTGACTTTGATATGACACATATTGAATGAATCATCCAAGATGCAGGCACCAGGCAAGATATATCTTAATGCAGACAGGTCGGCGACATGAACCCTAATGGTCCTTATCTTAATCTTGTTTAAAAGCATCTTAGATTTCTGAGTAATCTTTTCACCTTCTGATATTCTCTTTTATAGAGTGTTTTTGCTGGAGTTGCTACTGATTTTCACATAAATGCATTTTTGTTGCATAGTATCACCAGTCTTAGTAGCCCTAAAAATTATCTAGGTTTGCAATTTAGTAAATGTTAAGATTAAGATTATTTTTAAAAACATCAGTGTACCAGAACTCCAGTAATGACAACAAAAATTTGTATGTTATTGTAACTTATCTCATTCATGAAACACGGCACCACAGCTGTTCATAAGTAACAGACACCTATCAAATGTGGAGATATATATCTGATGCATTGGTTTTGTCTCATCCATATATTTTCCTCAACTGCATCATTAACCTTGGATATTTGCCATATATATATTTTAATTAGCCACTCTTCAGTGACAAATATGTCTATTCAAATACCTTTTTTCATATTTCATAATTCCAAATTATGCAGATAACAAAGTGGCAGAATTTTCCCACAAAACTGCATTGAGCTCTTTGTGCTACAGCTGCTTTGATTGAAAAAAAAAAAAAAGTAAGCAAAGGATGGAGGGGTACAGAGGATGACAACAGGTGAATTATGTTTAATTCAGATTTTTTTGCAGTAACAGCAGTTGCTACATTAGGTAAAAAGGCCTTGGTAAAGTATGTTCTCAGCCTGAAGTATTTTGTTTCATTAGGAGAGGTTGCAGGTTTACAATGCTGCAGACTTTAAACTCTTTACAAAACAGCTGAATAAGGTTCTACAGATTATAAATATCTTGTTGTAAGGGGCACTCCAGAGCGAAACATAGACAATTGACTACTGCTTCTTCCTGGCAGTAGACAGTTTCTTCAAAGAAATCTAGAATCTCCCAGAAAACATCCACCTGAAGGAATGCTAATAGAGAAAAATGCAAGCCATCAACAGATGCTTTTTGCTTGTATTAGCAGAAGGAGTATGTGCCTAAAATGCGAGCTCCTACAGCAATGTACTCTGCTGACATTTATAACCTTCAGCTCAGCTGTTCTATAAGTAGCATCCAATTTTCTCATTTTATGATTAGGTTAATGTGGTGACATTTCGAAATTTTACTTGCCCTCTATTTATTTGCCAACGGAAACTTTCTGGTAGGCTGGTATCTCTTCTAGGGGAGGATGAGAGAGAGTTTGTCTCTCTATTATACAAGTCTGAAACAAATCATTACATTTCTGCCAGAGTTTGCTTCTCTACCTCTGACATGAACACGGGGTTCATCACTTTCACCAAATATTGGTAAATTACTTCTTGAACGTACACAAAGCAGCTTGAAATTCCAGACAAAATACAGAGAAATAAGTATTCATAAAAATCCTTAAATTCCAGACCGAGAAGTTCAAATGGTAATACCTGTTTTATTTCTGCCATGTGTTTATTTTATTCCTGACATTGTGTAATGAAGTTCTGAGTAACAGGACGAGGAGCCAGAGAGCACTGCTTGGGTGCTAGCTCTAGGGTCCCTGCATCGCTCATCACAAACTGTGTCAGGCAGGGGTCCCAACTTTGGCTTCCTGGGACAGGTCTTACACCCTCCATCCCTCCTATTCCCACAGGTTGAGGCCAAAAAGAGTTGATTTACCATTCTTACAACAAAAAAGAACATATACCTGTATTTTATTGAAGGAAACAGAACTGAATGCAAGTGCAGTAAGATGCTACTTCCATCTCTAGAACTCTCCTTGTATACAAAACATAACATATGTTTTATTACCTGAATTAAATTAATAAAAGGTTTTTCAGAAAAATAAGCCTAATTTACGAAGCAAAATAATTAGGGATAATTGTCCAAAAGGTTTTCAGACAAACAGGTAAAAATGTGCAGCATGAATGGTCAAAGTGAGGTAGAGAAAAAGAGAAAGCCACCCAAGAAGCAGGGCTTCCATTGGGATGCAGAGCATCATCACTGAGACACAAATTCTTAAAACTAAGGGTACGTTGAACTGGAAAATGCATCTCCAAGCGTAACCAAGCTGAAGTCCAATGTATGTGCCTAAATTCCAAG
This sequence comes from Thinocorus orbignyianus, assembly GCA_013400375.1. Lineage (NCBI taxonomy): Eukaryota > Metazoa > Chordata > Aves > Ciconiiformes > Thinocoridae > Thinocorus > Thinocorus orbignyianus. The sequence goes on from VXBW01000928.1 coordinate 646,121, forward strand.
CTCCATCAAATTACCTGGATAGATGGTACTCAAAATTCACAGCATTGCCCTCAGCCTTCCAGACACTTAAAAAGACTTTATTTTTCACTTACTCCAAAGCTGAAACTCCAATTCATAAAACAGGCTGAGCTCTCAAAAAATCTGCTTACATCACAATATTTAATATACATGCTCATGTACCTCACTAAATCAATCAGATCTTGATAACCTTGAACAATTTCTTTAAAAGCTGCAGATTTTTAAAGAGACATAGCAATTTCCCCGTGAAAATCTCTGAAAATCAGTTTTGAAATGCAAATGTGCAGGTAAGCAATATTCTGTATGATGATGAAAGAAAAATACCTTGTTTTCCCTGTACTAATACGCTTATCTTTACATTATTCTGTGTTTTCAACGTATTAATCTCGGACTCAAAGGCAGAATAAAAGAAGTAGAATGAAAAAGGGCATCCACAGAAAAATATTGGCAATGTGATTTTAAAATATCATCCTTCAATTGTCTGCAATTTATATTTATCAATACTTTCGCTAGGATCATGGAAGTGTTCCCACAAAGAGAAAAAAAAAGCCAAAAAAACCCATTCAACGTGTTTAGTGAGGTGACCTTTCAGCAAAACATAAGGGCAGGGAGAGGGGGAAGGTACTAGAACTGCCCAGCAACCTCCTTCCTTCTTTATTAAATGTCATTACAAACTCTCTCTGTACCTTCAATTCAGATCACTATTCCCATAAAAACTTCCATAAATATTTTTCAGGTCTGTATACATAAGATCAGCAATTGCAGGCTGCTGGATGTTAGAATAATGATGATAGTGAAAACCAAAACATGCTCCCAACTCCAGTTCTTAAATAAATCGAATGTAAAGTTTATTTTCAGATCAAATTGATTTTAGCTTTGCATGCAAGGCCAGAGTTTTGGGAGATGGGTTAAATAAATTTATAGTCAGTAATCTGCTTTTTCAATCACTCTCCATTACCTGGTCTAATGTGGTCACCTAATGGTTACTGCCAGTAATTGCACCAACGACTGCAATTTTTTATAGATACCCAGTGAAGAAAACCTTCTCGTTTTGCAGCCTCTTCAGTTAAATAGTAAAACTAAAACAAAGGTTTTGTAAAAAAGAAGAAATAGTTTTTATTTCATTCTTTAAAATATCCTCTGTTAAGGAACCTTAGAGATGAGGGAATTGGTCTGAAACCTTTATTTCCATAATGCCTGTGGTTTTGTTCAACTGGTAGGATTTTTTGGGGTCGTTTTTTTGGAGAGGTTTTTGTTCTGTTTGTGGAGAGGATTTTTTACAAATCCTAAGTGATGGTTTATAATTAAAAAAGTCACACTCTTGCCAGCATGAAAAGAAAAATGGGCAGAATTCTATTGCAGGTTCCTTGAAGCTGACTGTAAATAACAGTGAGAACTAACAGAGAAGAAAGCAAAACTACTGCGAGGTACAGATTAACCATGATTAGGTAGGTATCTGTTGTCAGTGAAATTAGGTAACACATGGTTTTAAACTGAAAAACTTGATTCCTTTCAGCTGACACCAGTGAACAATGCCCCCTAAACTCAAGAAAAATATACTAGAATCTCCAACGCAGTAAAACTGAACAAGATACAAGGAAGAAATGAATTGGATGAATTCCACATTCCAGTAGCATACAAAGAACATGCAAAGGTGTTCTTGCCTGCTGAGTAATACACACAGTTTCCTCCCATATGCTTACTTGGAGAAGACTTTATTTTTTTAAAATAATTCCAAAACATTCTGGGAAACTGTGAGAAAAAACAGCAGAAGAGTCTGGCCCTTTTTTTGGTAAAACTAATTGAAACAATTGATACAGACACCCATTGAAAACAAATGCGACCATGTTTTTAGAGGAAAAATGTGAGTTCTGATTTCCTTACCTTATAGGATGGCAAAAAGCACAGAATTCCTTGGCCAACCGTTTGACACACTGAAAGCAGAAGTGCTCCCACCTCGTCTTGGAACTCAAAGGTCTCCGTATGCTGGAACGTGGCGCACAATTTCCGACCGCTAGGGCCTGCTCCAATGGTGCCAACCCAAACCTGGTGCATTTCAGATTAAAATATTAATTCCAAAATACACAACACAAACTGTATTCAATTACATGAGGTTAAAAATTTAAATGTCAGGTGTGAAGGAAAATACTGGGATATTTCTAAACAAATTCATTCCAGTATTTAAAAACAGATGAGGAAGTGCATTAATTGACATGAGATGGCTATTACCAAAACAGCATGACTTCAAATTTTCCAGGAGAGTATGTGTCAAAAAATTGATCCCTTTTTTATTTGAAAAATATCCTTTACAGTTGCATTAATCCAAGCAATAGTCTGTTCTGTACATTTCTTTTTCCTTACGGAATGGGTTTACCATCATTTTTATTTGCAAGCTATTGTTTCCCTTAGAATGGCCAGCACTACACCTCAGGAGAGGGAACAATGATATAAAAGTTTACCTGTGAGTTCCGAATAATGTGATTTGCCTCCAACTGGATAGAAAACTTCACACCAAGTTCTGAAGAGAATGAATCCATTGGAGAGAGTGTTCCAGATGTCAGAACAATTGTTCTAACATCACTTAAGTCTGAAAAAGCCTAGGTTGGAGAAAGAAGAGAAGGAATTAAGAAAAATCAATACGATTACTTTAAGATCTTGTATGTAATTGTCATCACTCAAATTACTTCAGACCTTGTAGTTCCCACTTACCACGGCAGGGTTCAAGCACCAAAAATTAAGCATGTGGACTACGGTTTTCTGCCGCGAACTCCTTTTATTCTTGGGCCGTGCAAAGAATGCACTTGAATCTGAATCATCAGGTTGGTTTTCAGTCATCCACGTGTAAGTTTGTTGCAGAGCCACTCTGTAGTCATCTGCATACCTGTATATGGAAATATAAATACAAGTGAAAACTGCAGTTAAGCAATCAAACTGTGAGAAAAGAAAGTGTTGCTACAATTAACTTATTATTAAAGTATAAAAAATAATTCATACCTTAAGAAAAAGCAGTGAAGCTTTACAATAATTCATATTTAAAAATAAGGTTTAAATCTGAAATTTTGAGTACCTGCTGGCACTAGCAGTCAAGATATCAAGACAGTAAAATGATAAGTGCTGTGCAGTAAAACAAAACCAGTGCATATTTAACTTGGCAACACATCACAAAAATTTACACCTAACCTTCAAATAAATTTCTTCAATATTTGAATTCATTTGTGAATGAAAAAAATAATTTGGTAGTATTAAAATTCTTCCCACGTGTATCTGTTTTCCAAAGCTTTCTGAATTGTTAGTTTTGCTCAGAAGCCAGATACCATTAACTGAGGTGTTGCACAAATGAAAGAGGCATTTTGGCAAAGCAGCTGGATTAAAGACAACCAGAGAGCTCAGGGTACGTATTTGCACTGACCTGCTGTTTTCTCTAAAAAGATACGAAAGAACCATGAATAACCCTTTCAGCACAATCTGAGTGGCAGGGCTCACAACTGGTATCTCAATAAGTTCCTCTTTGCCGAACACTGATACTTTTTCTTCTTTTTCCAGGACAGTAGCAAGGTGTTTCTATAAGAAGCAAACAAATTCCACATTAACAATGTTCTAAGTATCTTCTCAAAATCAAAGTTAACACAAATAAAAGACTATAAGCACCAGCAGGCTGTCTTAAAAGTTTGCCTAAGATATCAATTAAAGTCAGACTGAAGACAGAATTGGAAAATAACAATGTTTTTAACATATTTGGCTATCAGAGAAAGGAAGGATAAACCTGAAAGTAGGGTAAATACATTTCAGCAGTCAATAAAAATGCAGATGGATAGAACAGACAAAACAATCAGTGACTCAACAGTTCAGTTTAAATAATTGTACATGATCAAATTATACCCTTTAAAACACTGATTCTCCACAAATTCCAGTAGCTCGTAAAAAAATTTGGTTTTCATCAGGTATCATTTTCAGTCAGCTTTCCAATATTGCAATAAGTTAAAAGATGTGTTAGAATTTAATTTATAGACATTTTAAGATGTTTAACATCATCATTATTATGCACTCTGTTACTCACTTATACAGCATAGAACATTACCTGTAAAATGGGAAAATTAATACCAGTTATTCCCATTTTGTGCAAAATGCTGAGCATCTCTTTTCCACTCCAAACCTTACAGGAGGTTTCATACCCTCTTTCTACTAGTTGACTTGAGCTCTCCTTTAACCAGCTGCAAAAAGACAGAAGACAGAAATCACAAATAATTTCAGCATTAATTTTGGAGATACTTTGCAGGTACAAACCAAACCTTCACAATTACAGCAGACTTATATGAGGATGAGAAATAGTTTACTACATTTAAGTAGAGAGATTCTGCTTTTCCTTATGCCAGTTGTTTGGGGTTTTTTTTATAATTGAGGGTACAATACAAAATTTAACAGGGCTTTCTAAAAACACACAGATCATCTCATTGATGGCAGAGCTTATATCGTCTCTAACCAAATGTGTCCTCCATCACCCCTGCAGTATTACAAGGCCTTCCCTCCGCCCTGAGAAGCGGGCAGGCTTCCTCCCTCTCAGGAAATGCCGCAGCTGTCTGCTTCATCAACCGGCAGGAGGCATCAGAAAGACAGCTGTCATTTCTACAACAGTTCAAAATATTCACCTGTAAAGTCAGTTAATCATTATCAACTAAAGCAACAAGGCTTAGTTAGTGTTTCAGTTCCAGATTTCCTGTCCTGTCACTGCAAATAATCCGATCAAGGCAGCAATTAAAAAAAAAAAAGTAAAAAAATCAAATCCAACACAAACTTTCCTTTTGCCAAGTTAAACGCAAACAAAATTCCACAACTAATACTATAAAAATTACTTCCTTGACTATAATTTGCTTCATCTCATTAAGGAATGATGACCACTAACACGCGCAGAACTTCACCAGTGTAATACTCTGCCCTGTTTCCTCAAATGTAGTATCAAAAAGACCTGGAACTAAAATTAGGAAAAGGCCACTATGACAGAAACAAAACAGATTTAAAATGGATAAAACATTTCAGGAAATGTAAAACTTCTATTTCCCTGTTACAAACTTCAAACATCATCACACACTTTTGGAATCTCATGCTATAGATGCAAATAGAAACTTAACACAAGGACCTTCCTAATACTACAATACCACAAAAAAGCAAATTCTAGAATAAAACCCATATATTAATTCTAATGTTAAAACATTTATTTGAAATACCTCTTAGTTTATTTTTAGATTAAAGCAGTATGCATAAATAAAATTAGCTTGATTCCTTGAGAGATATCTTTGGTTTTCAAATGAAAATGAGTGTAAGCAATATTTGCAGGAAGAGATTTAATAGATGTTACAACCGTGTCTTCAATTCAAGACAGTCTGTTTGCTCCTTCCTTCCCTACCATAATATTCCATTGTTGACAGAGCTCACTCCGAAATATAGCACAATTTGTCCTGGTAAATCTGAATGTTATCAAAAAAGCTTGCCAGCGTTCTCTTTTGGTGTATCTTCATATTCCTCAGTAAGGTCATTTTAGCACCTCTGTGGCACTAAGCCCATGTTTAAGTGCTTTCTGGAATGAGGACCCAGGACCTTTATAATTGAAATAAGATTTTCCTAATTACCCGTGCATTTGGCAAAGCCGTGTCACTACCAACAGCATTTTACCAATTACTGGCTATTTACACCCACTCTTCTGCTCTCCAACAACTGCTTTTCATGCTGTTGGCAGATTTGCCAAGACAATCAATCTTAGTTTTTCTGATAAGGTTATAAGCTTGAGGCAACCAAATCTCCAAGTCATGCCATTCTCATCTCTTACTAAAATTTAACATTTGAAATATCCAAGGTAGGAGAATTTGCTTCTGCAAAAAAGAAAAACACAAGTCCCTTGTCTTGTGACACGTAAACATTAACTCTCAGAACAGGGAAAGGATAGGAAAAACAGTCAACTACTTGCTGTGGTGTACTCCAAAGTCTATTTCACCAACCACTAATGCAACAAGATGATGATTTGACATGCACTGAATCAGGGTTCAGTTAACTTCAAAGCCACTCGTATCATTATTTGCTTTTATTCTGCTGACACTGCTGTTCAAGGTTTCATTTGCACTGTATTTCTGAACTCTTTTAAGTCCCTGGATCCCTCAAAAGAAAATTAAAGGTTACAGAGCTGAATTCCAAATTTTGTAGTGGTGACAGACTCTTCTGACATCACTTCAACTTTCTCATGTTCCCACTCTACCCAAAAGTTTTGTTTCTTTTCCTCCTTCCTGAGCTTCTCCCCTATTCCATTTGCTTTTGGTTCCATCCCCTCTCGTGATTTTTCAACTTCTGCTCAGGTCTTCCTCTTCCAGTTCCATTTTCATAGTTGCTGGGCTTTACCTCCTTTTTAACTTTTACTACCTTTTCCTCTATGGTTAGAGAAAGAAGCAAAGCAGCTGCTTCCTGCCCTACTGATCAATTCCTACTTTCAAAACCCCTCCTTCAATCATCCATATATCTGTCCACTGAACTCCACATCGTTATTCCAACAAGCCAGGTACTAAAATATTTGGCACATCCTTGATTTCAATTTCAGTACAAAAGCAAACAATGAAAACCACTTTCTTGACACAGTCCAGATAGAAAGAATGATCAGCAACTCTGTGTGGACAACTTTTGCCTGAGAAAAATCAGACATTCAAAGGATATAGTGCATGCTCTGTTCAAAGAGCTTCCTACCTGAATTCTCTGAACACTTCAACAAATCTCTTCTGAGAATTTGCATGTACTTCTTTGCTCAACTTCAAGTTGTTTTACAGGGAAAACAAAAGGCATGAGTGATAAATTCACTCTGAACTACCATGAATCTGTTCCAGATAGATTCCAAGACCAGATTCCAACCTGTTCCAAGCACTTCCAGCCTTTGAAAGTATTTTATAAATATGAACTAATTAATGTTTTGTCAAACAAGTAAACAGAAGCACATGAAAGATATAGATTATCTATCTCAGGTAAAATTTTCCCACAGAACTCCACCAAGTAGCACAGTAATCTCCACTAAGATTAGCACATCATTCAAGAGCATAACATACTTTTCAGAACAGAATTTCAAGGCTTCCCTTTAAGACAAGAGTATTTTTTAAATAGAACAAACCCCTCTGGGTTCCTCAAATGAATAAACATCATGTGGCTGCATAGTTTGAATTATGCCTCTGTTGCATTTTATCTAATGTAACCCAGTAACCTGTAAATTACATCAGCAAAAGGAATCTAAATTTAATTTTAAAAAATTCTAATTGATGCAATGGAATTAGAAAGAGTTGGCTTACTTTGTCAAAGAGCAGCACACAGCCCGAAGGGGCTCATGATCCTTCTGCCTGATGTTGTTATTGACCATGAAATCTATCTCTTCTCGAGCAGCTCTTAGTTGATTTTCTGTAACACCGTAGCTCACTGACTCCCGAGCGCAGTCCTCAATATTATGGGCTTCATCTAAAATTACCACTTGGCCTTTTAGGTTAATTTCCATCTAAAAAAGAAAATTATTATCTAGTAAAGCAGAGTGAAAGACATCAATGAGAAACAGCAACTAACAGGATCCTGTCAAAAAAGTCCTTATTTTGCATTATGATGTAAACAACAGGAAGTTTTGAGATTTTTGATCCAATTTCTGTAATGTAGAAAAGAACTAGAGGGGGAAAAAAAAAAAAAGAAAAAAAAGTCTTATCTCAATCTGGATGAATATAATTTCAACCTTTTTTCACAATGAGGGAAGTGAAACACTGGCCCAGGTTACCCAAAGGTGGGAGATGCCCCATCCCTGGAAACATTCCAGGTCAAGCTGGACAGGGCTCTGAGCACCGGCTCTAGTTGGAGACGACCCTGCTCATGGGACAGATGGTCTTTAAAGGTCCCTCCCAACCCACACCACTCTACAATTCCATTACTCTCTCCACCAATCAAACAACTGTGAAGTTCTCAACGGTTTCTTTTCCATTGAGTGAAAAAAAACCCACGTGACTGATGCGGAAGCATTACTTGGAATACAGAAATGTTCATCTGGGGAGGTGAAGGGTGGAGGAAAAAAGAGAAAAAAAGTCAATTCACCTAGGGATTATTTTGTAGATAATATTTTGGATGTAAATCAGATTTCAATTGACCATAGTCACTGAACATTACGGTTCTAACTTTCCTATAACTTCAGTTATTGCAATCTTCTTACAAAGATACTTACACTTTCACGTATCTGTGGGTCTAGGAGATAATTATAAGGACAAAATACAATGTCTGCGCCCACCATGAGCTCTCTGGCTGCAAAATAAGGACAGGCACGAAGCTTCTTTCCCAGGCTCACAAGATCTTCAATGTCCCAAGCCTGATACACCCTGTGTGCAGACTGCAGGGCATGGCGTTCGCTGAGTTTATGTACACCATGATAGTATAGACAGGACTTGCCCTAAAAGCAAATAAGCACAGATAGTTGGTGGTAAGGAAAAATAATGAAAACTGAGTAAGCTTAAATCCTCCAAATTATGTGCATATGACTACTTCCTGGCAGCATTTCTACCAGCTATTTTTTAAACTGGACAACTATGAAAAACACATCATGTCAGAAAGAAAACAGACAAATCCATATTCTTAAAATGTATTTTGATAAAGGACACTTCTTTATCTATAAAACCAAATTAAGCCCTACTGAGAACACTAAACTAGTCATAAATATTATTCCTCTTATAATATATTTTTTCAGTATTGATACTCTGTATGAACATTTTCTAGCAATTAATATTTAAATTACCAGAGGCATTTAACCAACATAGTATAAAGAAGTCAAAAACGTTACTCATTCCAACAGTTCAACCATCTTTCATTTCAGTATGTTTAAACGAATGCTCATTTTCTGAAACCAGATTACTCACATGTTTTCCTTCCAGCAGCTCTACACACATTTCATTCCTGTTGCTACCACTGCCAGATACTGCTGGATGAATACAGGTGTAATCCCGGCTGGAAAGAATTGTCATAGGGACAGTGGAATACACCGTTTTCTTCAACTCTCTGGTAATCTGGGATATTTGCTTGTGTGTTCGTGTTCCAAAAAATATCTTGGGAATGAACGGCTGGTCTCCATTTCCTTTCTTCTTTGAGTTACTGGTATTTTTATCAGTTTCTTTTCCAGAAGAACAGGAACACTCAGTGCAAGGACCAGAAGACTACAACCCAAACCAAAAAAATATATATTAACCAAATCCCAAGGTAAAATAAACCATAATCAGATTTAGCATGTTTATTTAGAAAATGCCCTCTAGGATAGTTCAAGATAGCCTGTTAAACCACCGGGTTGGCACAACAAACTGTGAGAAGTTTACAAACATTAAAGCATACACACCATGTCCTCAAGCCTGAAAAATCTTAAAGAAGAATTCTAGCAATCACTGCACACAAACTTATCATAACCCAATCACAGAAAGAATTATTCCAGGGGAGTATTTGCCCATGTGAATAACGCAAATAAACTTCTTGCATTTAAGCTACAGTATAAGGACACTCCTGTCACAGAATAAGAAAAGTCCAGCACCTTAAGTGAAGAAACCAGCATCCAAATTAAAATAGAGTACTCTTTTTTTTTTCCTTAAAGTGAGCAGAAGAAATCTTCTGAAGAGATCTATTTGCAGATAAAACAGACTACATTATACACTCTCCACTAGTAACATGTTCGCCTTGCCATAATGTCAAAGGCCATCTACTAACTATGAGCATAAAAGACAAAATAGGGAATAATTCTAAACAAAACCTAATCCTGTAAAACATTTGTTGAAAGTCATTTTTTTTTCTTCTTGAGAAGGACCATCTTTCATAATATAAAATACTGGAACAACTGTCATGAAATTATAATAATTATTGTGAAGAAACACAAGGAAAACAAAGTAACTGATGAGTAACCATGTCCACACACACCTCCCATACAAAATAATGAATTCTTCTAGTGCAAAGGAGTTTGTATTTGGTTTTCAGGTGAGGGTGCAAGTAACAACATGTAGTTGCCCGCTCAAATACTTCTCCCTCCCCTTTTAATTGTAATCAGTAAGATTATCCATGATAAACAAATGCTAAGCCATTGCCGTGTGTTACACCCCAATTCTGGGGATCGAGCTGTCTTTTAGCCTCCATTCTGAGAAAAAGCAAGTTCGTGTTACCCTTAGTCCCAACTCAGCCTTGTCCACCATTAAATATTACAATACAGGATAGAATGCATGTAAATGTAACCCTTCTGGAGCTGTCACTCACTGGGATAAAAGGTTCACTGACGTGCCAAATAAACAGGCCCTCAAAGCAGATAAAGTTACACCCATGCTGGAATTGTTACCTTCCCCTCTCAGGTTGCCAGTACCAGCAGATTTCATTACGGTGTGCTGCCACATTAAATAGCCAGTTCCAAATATCCTGCCTTCTCTACTGAATAATTACTTATTCACCCAAAGGATAAAAAGAAGAGTTATGAATGGGGCTCTTGTCAACAGCGAAGCAGGAAACAGCTGACATATGGTATATGTTACATATGCGGCAACACTCTCAGCTCGGTTTGTGCTCACACAGAAAACTGCAATGCAAATTGTACCTTGATATTTTCCCCAACTATATTCTGTTTTGCCCTTTGGAATAATGAAAACCACGTTACCATGCTAACAATTAATAGAACAGAAGCAGTTTACTTACTGTGTAGGGCCTTTAAAAAACACATTCATCTTTTAATTCTAATTCAAGTCAGATGGTGTTTTCAGGGGCAAAAAGAATACACAGAATTCAATGATGACACCACATCACTAGTATTTCACTGCTAATGCAAAGCCTTACATCTAGCTTGCCAAAGAAAAGTAACAGCAAAATATTAGGACTGATCAGGCAGCTGTTTTGCAAAAGTTGTTCTAACAACAGGAAAATGCAGCTCAAATACATACATATATGTAAACATGAACAGAAGGCTCTTCTATGAGTTTAAAAAATCAGATATAGTTCTTTTCATAAAAAGAATTAATAGTATTCTTATGTGTATTTTACAGGTGGCCTTAAAAGCTTTCCTTAAAAGTTCAAAATTGGTATAATACTGGCTTTAAGAAGCACTTTACCCAGTATTCCAGTTTTAAAATGTTACCTTTAGCTTTGAAAGAAAAGTTTAAAAAATAAATCATCATTGGGAAAGTTGTAAACTCAGACTAACTTTACAGTAAACAGTAAGAGTATAAAACTGCCTGCAGTAGTCGTAACATTTCTGAAAGCCACAGACACGATTAGGCCAAAATAAATAAATACATAAAACCTTTTTAAAAGGTCCTTTATAATGAAGAGGAGCTTTTAAGAAAATGGTTGAAACAGTTTAAAAGTTGAGTTCCTCATGTTATTTGCATATTATGCACATGTGTCAATTTGCATTCGAATTCTTTGTGTCCTTTAAGAAAATGGCTTGGCCATCTTTAGATTTTATTAAAGCCAAACTATTTTAATTATATATTTCCATAAAAAGAATTTACTGTTGATATCACAGCAAAATCTAACATGGTGTTACTCTCCCACTACTACAGCAAAAGGAAAGAGAATATCCTCCAGCTGAATGTAGCAGTTCCTATAGCAGTGTTGCCTCAAAGTACAAATTTATAGACTCATAACACAGAGATATTGGTTAAACTATAATAAAATTAGAAAAATGTTTCAATGTATTGATGAAGGAATAGGGGAAGAAAATAATATTAAGACAATAAAAAACAACTTCATAATAACCTCTGGTTTCAGGACTAAACCTGTTTTCAGCTGTTTGAATGTGGGCTAGAGATTTCCATTTAGGAGAGGGGGGAAAAAAAAAGATACTTCTCTACTTTGTTCAGTATTTAATCAGAAACACCCAGTAACAGATGCTGTTAGAGATCAGATATCAGACTATATGGACCTTAGGCTAATCCAGCTTGTTTTTACTTCTGTCAGGGGGTAGATAATACAGCCTATCACATCAATATTTATATGGCAAAAACGTGGAAGTCCGATTAAAAAAAAAGAATGATCAGGTCCCCCGACCTGTCCTACCTGTAAAATAGAGCTAAACAAACAGCGAGGCTATGATCTCTGAAACACAAAGAGATAAGAGTTCTTCATATCTTCATCTACATTTCCCGCTTACAAAGCCATCTAAATGACACAGCAGTGAATACCTCTTGTGTGAAATATCACACAAGCACAATCTAGTATGATATCAGCAGTGACATTACCAGAGCTTTTCAACTATTCCTTTATCAGGGCTCAAAAAGCACAGTATTCTGCTGCTGCTGCAGCCTCTTGATTAAAGTACACAAAGCAGCTGTTTATCCTCTCACAGTAACCAGCAGGTGAACCCGGTTCAATATTTATCACAGGCTTTCACAGATCACTGCTAACCAAGCAAACGTTTTAATTAAGCTGGAACTTGCTTCAAAGAGCTCATTCAAACCATCAATCAGCAGGAAAAGGATCAGATACGGTGTCAGGTGAGAGCGTGTAACACAAATCCACAACTTTCTTCATCCCATCGTGGTAAATTAGCCTATTCTGGAGTCCAGACCCTGATTGTAACAGGCTGCCAGTCTCCTGGAATGTGTAACAGAAGTCACTCAAACTCCATTGTGAAGGTTGTAAGCAATATGTTAAACTGCAATGGGCTAGCACATTAAGACATATTCTTTTCACAGTTGTTTTTTGATACCCCAAGTGTTTGTTACACTACTCTCCATTTACTGTTTACTTTTTTTTTTCCTGGTATAAAAGGGGATTCCTTAACCCAGCTGCCCCAGTTTCTCAGACCATATGCTTTGACAGAAGTAATCAAGAGAGTACCATAAGGGTATAATTTCACATTTCAACTCACACTAGAACTGCCCTCTCTCACAAGAATTAACAGCAGAAGGGCAGAAATGGATTCCCAGGCTCTGAGCTGCAAGCAGCAGAAGATCCTCACCTCCTGGATCTCCAGGTGTTGTTCTGCTGCAGCAACGCTGGGCAGCACCTCTCACATTCTACAACAACCAACTCATCCCCTCTCTGTTGGGCCAAAAAAAGGAAGACTTGACAAGGATCTAACTTTGCTTTAACCATAGGATTGACTACAGTAGAACACAAGACATACAAAGGGAGGGTTATCTCACTGATAAAGAAAATATTTTGACTGCATTATTGTATTATCCTAAATAATTCCATTACAGTAAGTGTTGAACATAACCTCAGCTGACTTGATTTCATAAGCTACACTAGAAAAGCATTTTATACCTAACACCCTATGCTATAACCAACTTCATGTCTTAAACTTCAACTGCAGAACTACTAATGATAAACAGGGCCTTACTTTCTGCTATTGTTTATTGATACCAGACAAGTTCTCAGTCTGCCAAAGCAAAAGTTCATTACAGGAAAATAATACCTTCTTCTTTGTTTCTTAAAGAGAAATTTGTTTAAAAAACAACCAACACACTACTTTCATTCTTAAAAAGAAACTCTAACAGAACTAAATTTTATTTATTTTTAGGTTACTTCTTTCTAAAGGAGTAGTTAACAGTATAGTGTCTGAACTTCAAATAGGATGCTGTACTGTCTGTCTGCAAACTCAGACCTACAGATACACATTATGTTGTCTTAGAAAAATCAGACTGTGATTCAGTATTTTATTATATAACAGTTTGTTGACCTATACCAAAAGTTTTCAGTTTTCTTCACTACATGTAATTTCTAGAAGTTGCAAATCAAGTTTTTCAGATACTCACACGAAAGTAACAAAGGTAATTTTACAATCAAGGAAGGATGAAAGGCCTTTTTATTTGAAAATCAGCAGCACACTCTGCTGGCCTTTGTATTTCAAACTACCAATTGAAGATCAGGGGCACAAAGCATTTCAAACCTGACTCAAAAATCTAAAGAGCTTTCCAAAACTAATAAAAATTACTTCCCATCAAATGACCTAGAATACAGATGCACTTTTGTCAAGAAAAAAATTTAGCTCCTGGTGTCTTAAAGTAATACCAAAGATTTTAGCTTCTTTTGTGTTTACAAGAGCAGAGTATGATGGAAAACAACTACTGAAGTTAAAACGTGCACTGGTTAAAATAGAAGCTAAGTCAGGACATAGAAAGAGCCAAGTGCTGCTGGAAGACGTGGAAAGAGAATTGAAATGCTTGTTGAAACCAAGCACGTTTCCAAACATGTATGTAAAACCCTGTGTATAGAAGCAGAGCTACCCACAGATGGGTATTACCATAAAATAACATGTGGAAAAATACATTGGAAAGGGAGAATGTGCTTTGCCTTTTGAAAGAAGAAAGTAGATTTCTGTACTGAAGAAATAAACAAAGGCCAGACCTTATTCCTTTCTTGTATTTGTCTCAAACTCATATAATTTCATGATTTCGTGGCATGCTCCTCTACTTAAATACTGACAAGAAGTATTCTGTCACAGCCTTTTGATAAATGTTCACGGGAACTACATCACTAATGTAATTTGGGATGTGACATTCATCTCCACTGCCTCAGATTTCTTCTGGTTTTGCTTCATCAAACTTTTACGCAAAATCAATAAGATTCAAATACCAAGAAATGAAGAAAATGCCTAGCAGAAAGCTGCAGAAACAGCTGCATATTTGTATCTCAACTTCTTGTGCGATATTTCTGCTATAAAAGTGGTAACTTAAAAAAAAAACAACAATAAACAAAACCCCAAACAAATCCAAAATGTCAATCTGTCACAGTAACAAACAGGATTTTTCTTCTCAGTAATGCGTGACATACATTACTCATTTTTTAGTATAATAGATTGTAATGATCTGCTCCAGCTTTCTCTATACTACTTTTTAAGGTCTGGAGGCACACATGTTAATATTAAATGCTGTCTTTCATTTACTACACAAGCTACAAAAGAACGAATGGCAAGTTGAATGAAATCTACAAACTCTGATGTCATTTAATTCCCATGGTCCTAGCTTCAAGTTCTTCCGAAATGTCACAAATCTATTATAAAGTGGAATCTAACACAGAGATTTATATCTGCTGTACAATTGCTGTCCCGTAATGGAAGCTTACAGGTGGAATTGCTGGGCCAGATTCTGTGCTATTTGAGGGAACCACGGTATAAAGTGTTCAATCCACTGTATAGAAGAACCATTTTCACAGAAATAATTTACACTTGGCAAACCACATCGGTCAGACAGCACCACTAGGAGTAAAAGCCACTGCAGTTCTTGCTATTGATAGTGACAACATATTATTTTAAAGCAACTTACAGACTTGGGAACCTTTACATTAGGCTGTAACACAGCTGGATGTACAGTGTTTTCCAAAACAAGCTGCGTTTCATGCATAATCTCTTTACAGTAATATTTTTTAAAAAATGGTCTGGAGCTAACAGTCTTGATGTAAAAGATTTTACTACATTACTTACTGTTTGGGGCGAAAAAGTAGTGGTTTTTGCACTATTTTCAGAGTGAACAATCAGCTCTCCATTTTTTCTCTGATGATAAACTTCTAAAGCATCAACCATCTGTACTCCTTTCGCAAAGCAATGGCGTTTTCTAACCTGATGGGGCAAAGAAGTTCTGTGTTCAAATACACTGGACATAACTATGTCAGTGATTTTGTTTCAACTGATTTCCACTGAGTGTGTTTGGGTATCAGTGCATCACTAGCATTTGTTAACAGTTTTACCAAAGCTAAGGCACACAAAAGTCATTTGGGAAAAATCCTATAAAGGTTCAACTACAAATTCATTATGCAAAATCTGTAATTATTGCTAAGCTTTTCTTCTTTAATGGCCCACTGTGCCAAAACTGACACAAGTTTATAATACTATACAGATATAAGCAGAAAACTTTCATAACTGAAACAAGAAATAAATTCAAGCCATATTGATCTAAAAACTTAAGCAAAAGCAACCATCCCACAGCAATACTCTAAAGCAATATAAAAACTATTTAGTACTTGTATTCAGATGTTCAGTGTAAGTCATGTGATACCAATCCTGACACAGATGAGAACATTACAGAAATATTGCAATCCACATATTAGGCCAGAGACAGCTACATTTGACAGGATATAAAACAGAACTCTAATATATTCACGAGATTATTTGAATTTCTAATACATATTTGCAAGAGCACTTTCAACTCTATAATCTCAGACTTAATATTACAGATCAACTGGGAATAAATATATTTTGAGGATATTAGGTGTTTATTTAAGATACCATTTAGGACATGGTATCACGAAAAATTTAGTGCAACAACAGACTCCTTTGTAACAAGTAACAATAAAAACAAACAAAAACCTGTCAATCTATACTACGACTGTGACGCGACCCAAATATTCTCTGTGCCCCTCTCTGAAATGTTGACAGATATTTGACAGCTTCATTGAGCGACACCTGGATTATTTTACTGCCAATAAACTTTGCTCACCTGCTGCTCAGTTTCTAAAGGACGAATCCTCTTCCTGTCTACTTGAAAATCATCATTCTCCTTGTCACATAATCTTTTTTTGGCAGACAATTTTGAAGCTAGCGTTTCATTTTCCTTACTTTCTGTGATTGAAAATAAAATAAAAAGGTATGTTCCACTACCAGGACTGTATTAAATAGCAGCAACATTTTAAAAATAGAGTTTACTATAAGTACATATGATGTAGGAAACAATATTCTGGATCCATTAACCACCATTTCCAAACAGATTTCCGTGCAGGGCACAACGTACAAAGTTACCTGTGTTTGTCAGCGGGCTCCCAGGTTTTATGGAACTTTCTGTTTCATAATTATTAAAAGAACATGAAGCACCATGATTCACACTCGTTGCAGCCTTGTCAGTCTTAGATTGGGAATGACACATGCAGTGACACGGTGGTGAGGTCTCTGGCTTTCTGTCTTCCTTTTCACATGACGACGAAAGCGGTGATTTCTCTAAAGGACAGTCATTTGCTTTCCATTAAAACTACTCAAGACCACACACAAGAACTAGACTTTCAAAACAGTTGAGAGATTTATTTAGACCTTATGAACCTTGTGTCTCTACAAAGTCTGGACAAACTCTCTTCAACTTTTGAAGAATTGCAATGCAAAGAACTGTAACAACTTGAAGAACTGAAAAATATCCTTACTCTTCAATTCAATCTGCATAACTACAACCCACAAGTATTTTCTTTCAGAGTTCCCACAGCCATCCAATTCCCTTATGATAACAGCTAAATCCAGTTTAGCATTACTGGCCATTACTGGTTTATGTTGCAAATAAATATAATAGTGGACAAAGCACTAGTTAGATTCCTGAAACCAAATGTTTAAAGTCTGATAAACAACAACAGTTCATTAGAACATATTTTGGCAATAAAAACTGGGCTCACAGACTCTAAGGCAACTTACCATACAGAGACTGCTGCCACGATAATGCAGAACAAAGTAATGCCAAGCTTTTGCCACTTCCTGTTGGACTCTCCAACAAACAGTGTTGCTTGTTATTTAAGCCCTTGACAATCTTTAAGGAGAATAACAAGAACAAAACCAGAATTAATAGGAAAAAAACAAAGAGGATGTCTTTAGCTAAGCTAGAAATAATTTCTAGAAACAGATCAGGACACGTGCTGCCTCGTAACAAAAGAACAGAAAATCAAAACACAGCAAAATCACCTTTAATAACAACAGGTCAACAAGTCTTAGATGTAGTTCTCTCCAGGGGAACATGGCTCATTAGCAATGCTCAGAGGTTCGCTTATGGGGGCTGTGAAATACTTACCTGCTACACAGCAGTACCTGAGGAGGGGGTAGCTTGCCTCATTTAGTTTTACAGAACCAAAACACTGAAAACATCTGTACCAAACCATTTATCCCACAGAGAAAAAGTATTTTACAATGGTTAAAACTCTTTAAAAAACTTTTAAATGTGAAGTGTAATAATTAATTTTTAAAAACTCTTCAAAAAGCGAAAACTTACTGAAATATTACATTCCATTTGAGATGTTTTTTTTTATTAAATCATTTCTTCTTATGTACTTGCAAAATTATATACGATTTCTATGGCAGTATATCTAGTCAAATAGTCATATACATTACGTAACACAACTTGTTTCTTAGCATAGATGTTCACAAATCCAAACCCCACTTCAGCATTCGCTAGTCAGACATCCAGATACCATTGTAGGACCAGTGAGTTACAACTGAAATTCTGAAGATATTAGCAGCTCTAAAAATATAAGTGATTAGTTTAGCAAACATTAGCATAAATTCTACTTACAGCATTCATCATAGCAAGTTGTGAAGGGTAAGCCTTGCAAGGGAATATAATCTTTACTCCCCCAATAGTATACTCTGACACATCAGAAGACATTGCTACTTTTTCCTCCCCTTTACTTCAGGTTTTTAACTGCAATAAAAAAAAATCCCAGCATTAACAAGTCAACACCAACAACCAAGCAAAGCCTGAAACAACATATGGCACCAAACAAAACCAAGCAGAAACTGTCAACCTGATAAGGAGGTTAAGCAGCTCAGGATATTACCAGAACTGCCATGTAGGAATTTACACAGTCAGATCAGACTCTGTCCTTGTTACAAATGAGAGGAAATTACCACCAGCCAAAGAGTAACATCAGCAATTTAAATAAAAGCATGAATGAACTGCACACATCATTTCAGACTCTATTTCTCTGACCGAATGCTGTTGGGATAAGAACCCAAACCTTTGTGGGAAAAGTATTTTAGGATATTGAATGAATAAATGGCCAGTTATCCACTTCTTAGTGAAAGGTCCTTTAGCTTGAACTCAAAGACATTGTAAACTACAAAAATACAGCTGAAGACAGTAGCTCATACAGCTCATTTCATAACAAGAAAACAAAACTGGACACTGACTTTAGAAAGAAGGTGACCTAAACCAACATTTTTTCCCCTGCTAGTAATACAGTAATTACTCAGGGGAGGATGAGGTGTCATTCACTTTATTATCCTTTGAGTATTATCTTGCATTTCTCTCACTCTGGATAATAAAAGGCAGCTTCCCTATCACACTAAAATGTTGAAATTTCTGGATTAAAAAGACTGCAGAAGCATAGAGGGATATTTAAAAAGCTCTTTAAAAAGGATTGTTTTTAAATGACAGAAACTTTTTCATACAGGTTTTCAGTATCTACGAAATAAAAGCAATTTTCAGTCGGCAGATCTCCTGCAATAAATTAGCTCACTAACCTGTGTCCTCACCTGACTTTTAACGAGTAAGCACATACATCAAAAAACCACCAATGTAAGGCACGATTCAGTTTTCTCAACAGGAAAAAGAAATCCTAGCTACAAGAGATGGCTGACACGAAATGACATCCTAACCCTCCTTCCAAAAAATTAGCCCCACCCCACTTAAACGCTTTTCCCTGACAGAGTCCGGGGGAGGGGGTTTCGTTTAAACCAGAGCTACTTCAGAACTGAATTTTGCCTAAGAAACACCACCGGCAGGAGACACCGGGAGCGCAGAAGAACCTTCTTTCGGATCGGGGCCGCTTCCCAGTGAAACTCCCACACCGCCTGGGCCCTGCTCCGGCCCCAGCCCTGGGAAGGAGGTTTCCGCCTCTCTGCAGCCGAGGAAGCTGCCGCCATCCTCCTGCGCGTCTCAGCGAACGCAGAGGCAGCTAAGCGTCAACATTTATCTTTTTTAGAACGCGGTGGGACCCCAGAAAGCTACTCTCCGCCCCTCCTTCCCACCCCCTCAGCCAGCGGGACACAACTCACCTCAGGCAGCGATAGCCCCGGCCCCCTCAGCGTCCGTCCTTCCCGCCTCCGCTCGCCGCCAATCAGACGACAGGAAAGGGCCAATCAGCTAAAAGCACACTGAGCCACTACGGCAACCAATCACGCAGGGCCTTGCTGGCTTCCGGGTGGCACCCGTTGCTAGGCAACCGCCCGCTTAGTGTTGAGAATTTCTATCGTAAAATATTTTGATTTTTTTTTGTTATTTACATTGTTTAAGGCAAGTCCCGACCAGACAGCGGCTCCGCTTCCAACAGTTCTGTGAGGAAGTCCCCCCCGTCGTCGTGTTAAACCCGGTAAGAAACCTAAAATCCATTCGTCAACTCCCTTGGAAATTAGAAGGATGAATATCTATGACCTGATGCAAATCACACAGGTTTGCTTTCGGTTGGTTTTGTTTGGTTGGGTTATTTTTTTTATTTAAATACCACTCCAGCATATAAAATTACACTTAGAAGAGAAAACAAAACAAAACATACATTTAGATTATTTACATATTTTACATCAAGATGACAAAAAAATAGCCCGGACACAGCCAGAGGGTGTGAGGGAAGGGTGAACTGGTCTCCCTCAGGCAGAGGCAGCAAACAAGCAATGCGCCACTTTCTCAAGGCCACACTAAAGCACCAGACCTTTAATTCTGAACTATCAACTGCTTTTAATTGAAAAATATTTGACTTACTGAAGGACCTTGGATGCTGTGAACAGAGCAAGTGCTGGACTGACGAGTTTAGCGATCCCTGTGTGTTGAATTACTGCACTCAGCTCTGGCACAAAGGCCAAACCCTAATTTTCTTTCTCTGCCACAAAAGCACGTGCTGCATCACGTAGGAGCCTGTGCAATCTTCAGGAAATTCCCAGATATTGCATCGTACTCAGCCTGTGGCAGTGGCACAAAACACAGCTGTTGAGGCTAAATCCTGCAGCTTTTCTACAGGAAAAGAACCAACTTCAGGCATGAAGCACCTCCTGCAAGGACCCCCTTTGGTACAGCTGAAATCTGCCATTCCTTTCACCAAGGGGAAATTTAACTTCTGTCACAGTTAGCCTTTAACACTAATTTCTTTTCTTAATCTTATCCTGATGACAACTTGAGATACCTTTGCGCTTATTTCTTGAGCTCTTTCTCATCTCTTTTAAACTAAACCATCTGAGCTGCATTAAAAATACACATTCTTTTAAAAATCACATTTGTACAGCTCATTTTGGAGTTCCAGTACTTTTTTTTAAAGAAACTTTTAGATCAGTTTCAAATGTTTGACAAAGGCTGGGCTGATCTTTCCATGAAGTTACTGATCTCATGGACTGAAACTTTGACCAACCATTTGAAACACCAAAAAAAAACAAAAACAAAAACAAAAAACCCGCATTTTTTTAGTACTCAATGTGATGGTGCAAATTATTTACACCATTTTTTCAAGTATTTCCTTGGAGTATTTTATTTCCTTTTGCTCTGCAAGGCTCTGGAACTGTAGTTAATTCAACTTAAGCAAAGGCTCTTCAATCCCAGTTTTTCCTCATCCATCATTTTGCTGTTTGCTCAACAAAGTATTCATGTTTCAGTGCTATAAACCCCTTTCTGGTGTGTTGCTGTATCACTTCAGAAACCAAACGAGCCAAAAAATCATGCTCAGTTTCACTGATCCCTTCAGCCTCAAAAGTTTTCCCCTGGAAGCAATATGAACCTCTCTAAAGATTTCTTTTCTTTTCAGCCGTAACTGCAACCAATGAATGAAAACCACAGACTTCTTGTGCTCCAGTTCCTCAGTCCACAGATGCAGCTTTCTCCAAATTTAGGCACCATAGACTGTGGGACTACCTACAATACAATTCCATTTGTGTTCTTCTTAAACTCCACTGACGCTCATGTTAATTATTTCAATGATAGTATTTTCAACACACTGGCATAACCGAACATCGGGGTCCATGCTTGCAATGTCTCTTGAATAACTTTTGATAGATGAATCTTTACAAAGTCCTGACACTTCGTGTGGTTTCTCCTTTAGTTGCTGGAGACCTAGAAAATTAAGTAGAAGCAGCAAAGTACATCTAAATAAATCTAATTTTTTAAAATTGTTATATTACACCTGTAGCACAAACATCTATGCTATGAAGTTGAAAGTTTGAGCCATCACTATTTCATGCATCAGGCTTTACTCCATGGATTATTTCTAGAGACATCACAACATTTCTTTTTTATTTATCTATGACTCCTTCGGGATTTTCCATGTTCCCTCTTACTTCTTTTAACATAAATATCCTAGCATAGATAGCACCAAGAAACCTGGTATCACATGAAGAAAGCTTTTGTCTTTATACACACAAAAAAAAGAGACAAAACCAGGCTCGAGATCAACTGATACTTTTAAACAGTTAATCCATGTTCAAACAATCACTGTGTATTTATCCAGCTGTGCTGTGTCACATGTAAGCCTCCAGGTAGCTCATTTGACTGCGTTTCCAACAGATTAGGAGGATTTATAAGGCCATTATGCCTGAGAACATGCGTGTTCTCAAAAGCCAGTGGCCTTTGCTCAAGTCTTTCATACTTAGACTACAATGGCAAATTCTATGCACAACACTCGCAGACAGGGATACATCTTGAAATCATAAAAGCAGGGAAATAAGACAGAAGGCAGGCAGTATGAAGCTTAATAAATGGGGTACTTTCAGTCCCTTTTAGCCTCTACACTCTCTCCTCCTATCCAGTAAATTCACCTATCCCTATTCCTTCTATATTTACAGCAGTAAATTTCATACTTCATTCCAACCACACTCAAAATTTTGGAACATTAACATAATTTCCTCCCTGGGACCACGATGTTACTTTTGAAATGCAAGGTATTTCACTTACGTGTAATAATTGGGTCGAAGTCTCTTGTCTGTGTAGCAACATCAGAAGCACAAACTTGTCCTATTTGTATCAGCAGAGACATAATATCATCGTACAGAGGAGGAAAGGCTTGACAGAACGACACCAAACAAGGCAGGGTCGGCATGAAAAAAGTATAGCGCTTCGACTGGGTTAAAACTGACAAGGAAAAATAAATGGTTAAGTAAGAAGGAATTAACATTAAAATCTAGTCAAGAATTGTTGTTACTTTTACAATTGTGGTGTTTAGATAAAACTACATTCAAGCCGGACAAATAATCCTAATTTATACAAGTGCTTACCTGTGAGGAGGGTTCCCATCACATTGATTGCTAAACGAGCCACGCTGAGAGATTTAGGTAGTGCATACTGG
The DNA here is from genome assembly GCA_013400375.1 of Thinocorus orbignyianus. Taxonomy (NCBI): domain Eukaryota; kingdom Metazoa; phylum Chordata; class Aves; order Ciconiiformes; family Thinocoridae; genus Thinocorus; species Thinocorus orbignyianus. The sequence goes on from VXBW01000928.1 coordinate 669,149, forward strand.
ATACACAAAAATGAAAGTAACTGGATGGCAAATATCTGTTCAGTAGGAGAAAGGGGAAAGAGAAATAAGCCACAGAATTACAGATTGCTTTGCACTTTCTACCCAAAGCAGAAGAATCTTTATCCAAACAAATTCCAGTTACCTACAGCGAGCCAAATACGTAGTCTCTCTCTGTATAGGGGCTACTAATTGCTTTAGAAAGCAATACTAAAGGATTATTTGCCACTGTTTTTCATAATCATTATGAGAAGACCTTCAAAAATAGTAGTGAAACATTTCAAAATCAAACTCTCAACTCCTCCTTTTGCTGAGAACCTGTAGTGAGAAGACACCACTGAGCTTCAGATTCAAACAGCGCAACTTTGAGGAAAGCCACACGTGTCACTGGTGGGGTTTGTTCTTGCAGTTAGACCAGGGAAAGAATCAGTAAAACAACCGGCAAAGGAGAAGTTCATACTGATTTAGAAATTTATAGTCTTCTCCCAAGTTTGCTTCAATAAACAGTGGTACTATTCCCTGGAAAAAGACTTAGTGGTCAAACTCTTCATAAAAATGAGTAAAATTCTGATCTTAAGGCTGCTTCATCTGTTCTACAAGACAGCTTTGCAGAAAAGGGTTTAAAAATTTAAATCTTCATAGAAGTCTCTGTAGCTTTAAAGTATCAGATATAAAATAAGTAGGCAAAACTTTTGCCAACTGATTTATACTCAATATAAAGAATGAATGACAGTCATTATTGAAAAGTGCTTTTACTCGTGTTCTTGAAGGCAATACTGAAAATCCTGAATATTTCCTGAACAAGTGTCCAGAAATACAGTAGAGGAGCTGTCATAATCCCTGTTTGAAGGGGACTGAATTTAAAGGCCAGGTCTTTAAGGTAAAAGTGCTACAGATACTACTTTAATATCCCAGGCAAGTTAGAACAGGGCTATTTTTAGGGATCCTTTAATTTTCTCCCCTTAACTAATGCTTCATCAGGGTGAACCACTTACAACGATTCCCAAACCAGAGGAGTGTACAGTTACCTGTTTTTCAAGTTCAGGCTGGGCAATGAGCTCGGGTATGAAATCCAGGCAGATGTGCATGGAGGGAATCCCCGCCACTGTCAGAGCCAGGAGTTCACATGGGTAACCCTGTGTGATTAAAAAAAGATATGTCAAAAGTGTTTTAAAAATTCTATTTCAATTAAGATTTTTAAACTAGATCTGCATTAATGCTTTTTTTCAAAATTAATACACTTGTTATTATATATTATTATATATATACTCGTAAGATAACAAAATGTTTACATATGAAGCCAAAGTACAGCTTTGAATAATGGGCATGCTAATTTAAAAACACAGCCAGAAAAAAGTAACCCACAAAAGACACGGAACAGGTGATTATAAGATGATTAGACCAGTTTTCCTTGGCCTAGAATGGACAAATTATTTTGGTATTAAAAAAAGGGCAGAGGCACAAACAAAGCCTGTGCTTAAAGATGAGGAACAGGCACAATTTAGCTGCTCCTTTCTCAGCTACAACACCAAGTCCAAGCACTGAAATCCGGAAGAAACACAGGTACTGTGAATTTGGCAAGGCAGGAAGCAGAGGAGTGAGCTGTTACAATTTCTGAGGAACACAACAACAGCATTCAGCATCCTCTGTGACTTCTTCTTAAGCAGAGAAATCACAGTAGTACTAAAATAGTGGAAAGCAGACCTGGAAATGAACTAGTTTGACTATGTTGGGATCAGCTATGTACATCTGATGCAGCAGACAGCAGATCAGACACTGGACCTCGCGAAGATTACACAGCAAACTATCTGCTTCTTCTTCTGGTTCTGGGCTCTTAGGGCTTTCGGAACCATTGCTCTTTAGCAAACTGTGGGTATTGCTGCTCTGGGCTTTCTCTTCTTCTGTAGGTAAGCAGATCTCTAGAAGAATCTGCACAGCAGCACTGTCCTGTGAAGAAAATAAGCAACAGAATGTGCACTATAAGCCCCGATGAAATCAAATAAATCAAATAAAAAGTAATAACCAGTTACGAAACTTAAGACTGTCAGGTGGCTAGAATTTCTAGCTATAGATTGAATTTTTTCTGTACAATAAAACCAGATGAGTTCAAGAATAACAAACACTGAAGAACATTACAAACACCCAATACTTTATCTGAATCAAGTCTCAAAGAAGATCAAAAACTTAATCTAATGGATTGTTACAATCACAGATTAAAAGGTAATTTCAGAAGAATCTCACACTTCAAAATAAATCTCTAACAGTCCCTTAAAGCATCCAGATACAAAAAAAAAAAAGCACATGGCCATGTAATCCACAGTATTCAAAGACTACACTAATAATATAAATACAAAACTTCCTATTAATTCAAATATTATCTTCTAATAGGGACTATCTCCATGTCACTCTTCTGGACAGAGGTAAGAAGAGACTGTCTGTGAGACAGGATTATTCAAGAATTCCCATAATGTCAAGCCAGAGTAAGTGAACCATTCCTCAGCCTCACAATTCACAATGCTGGCTGTTTCTCTTAACACAGTTGAAAGGATCGCGTGTAGGTCTGCCACAGTTATTCATGTTTTCTGCTGCCAAGCAGTACGGAACAAGCCTCTGGATAACACAAGCAACAAGGCAAAAGGGCTAGTAAGCAAAACTCTTCTGTTCTAACTAACAGAAAAGAACACTGTAGCAGCAGTTAACCAACACAATGTGTCAGACTAGCAAAGAGAGGACCAAAAATGTTTAACACTTTGGATACAGAAACAGTTTTCTTTTTCATTGTAACAGGACTCAGTGAAAAGGTTTTCTTTCTTAATTTCCTGTTTCTGTATTTCTGTTTTATCTTTGTCTTTCCTCACATCATTTGATATCCTTTTCTTCCTCCGTACCTGAGCAGCAAGCAATGCATTTTTTAATTCTTCCCTTGTAACTTCTGGGGCCTCTGGGCCCATCACATTGTTTTGGGATGGCCTGATGTCCTGCTCTGCTGTTTCTTTTAGGTGAGCATTGAGGTAAGCTTTTGAAGCCAGAAGATATCCGTTCAACATGTGCAAAGTTATATCCATCAGAGGAGGACTCCTGATATGGAAACATGTGATAAAATAAAAGCATTTCAGTAGGCAGAACAATAAGACATTAATAATGTGAATAAACACGCTCCTCAAAGGCTCATTTGGTTGCAATTTGGTTCACACCAAAGCTCTTTTCCCCAACACAGCAAAATACCAAAGGTCACAATCCCTTCTGCTGCCCTGCCATTCCCATCCTGCTTCTCTCAGGCACACACAGGTACGTGTACACTCTCAAAACCAAGGAACTGCTGAAGAGTCAAATTTCAGATGAACTGAGGAAAACCTAAATAGTGTTGGCTGAATGTGAAGGAAAAAACAATGACCTGAATGATGAGGAAAAATAAGGCAGACGAGCTCTGAACAACTTCCACAATACTCAGATGGTAGTTTTCAAATCACACTGCATCATAAATCTCCCCAACACTTTCAGAAATGTAGGATTTTCAATCTGCATCCAGGGCTGAAGGGATATACATTTAAAAACTTCACCTATGGGTCGGGGATTAAAGATGTCATCAACAGAAACTTGAAATCCTGCCGAGTTGCAGCAACTCAAATGAAAATCGGATTCATGGCTCAATTGTTAAAAGGCAAGGAGTGACAGATGGATACAATGCAGAATGTGAAGAACAAATCGAGTTGACTATTAGCCATTTATTATCAACATAAGGATAATACGAAAGGGGAAAAATAAACCACAACTGATGGAAAACATGAAAAGAAAGTGGAAAAGGAATAAATCCAGGGGCTGAAATATATTTAAAATGATTAACTGCATCTTTTTTAGAATAACAGATGCAATTTTCTTCATTACTATGAAAAAGCAAAGTTGTAAGTCAGAATTTGTGAATTTTTCTTTGCATTCTTTCATATTCAGTTCCCATCATCTTCACTACTAAAATCCTCAGCTCCTTCTTCTGCAACAGAGCCATAAAGCAGCGTTACACCCCCTCCTCCCTCATCACTGACAGCAAGAGGAAATCATTCCTAAGTACTATTAAAAGACTTCCTTGGGAAATTAAGCAAAGCTACCTTTGCCATATCCATCAAGCTCCTACTGCCAGAAACTCTCACCCAAACGGATGGAACACCCTCAGGCTCACCATAAAACAGCGTGTGCAGCGCAGGGACGTCGCAGCTACAGCCTCAACCACCACCACCACGTGGCAGCAGACATCTTAAGCACCCTGCAACATCTGCTCAGAACAAATTCACACGTGCAAAGCTAAAATGGATGATCTAGGCACAAATCTCAAAGTTTCCAAACCAGAACTGAGCGTAAGGTTGCCCAACAGGACGACTGGCTGGACAGCATGACGTGCTGAAACAGCACACACAGCTTGCTGATCAACAAGTTTAAATAAAAAAAAAAAATTGGAACTTACAAGCTCATAGAATAGTTTGAAAATACGTTTTGAAGCACTGAAAGCTTTTAGAAGTTTTCTATGAGACAGCTTCATGTTCAGCACTCACTTGTACCACAGAATGTAAAACGCTGGAGGAGGGTGATGCTCACCTGTGAACTCTCTGATCGCATCGCAGTACAATCAAAGGATCAATCATCAGATCATTCTGGGTGTATTTCTGCTGTCGGACTATTTTTCCTGAAGGCTGCAGAGCATTAACAGTCATCACCCACAACCTAAAATGAGATTATTTTTTACATTTTTTTAATTAGGTAGTCTAAGAGAATAAGGATCACATAAGCATCTGGACACTCACCTAACTTCAATAAGCTGTGCTCTTCTAGGCCTGTCAAGAAGCAAAAAGCCCACTTGCAGACCTTGAAGTTAACCAAGATAAAATTAACTCACATTCACGGGAACTACAGCAACCAAACGGTTTCACTGCAACAGAGCATCCAGCTTCTCAGAAAAGGTACATTCTTACCAAAGTGAGTTCATGTTTCGGCAGCAATTTGTCATAAACAATGTACACTATAAAACTATACTACTGTATTTTCAGTGACTTCCTTTCCCCTCAGCATAAGTACCACCTTTTTAAATACAAAGGTTAAAAATCTCAAGAAAGCAAAAAGGAACGCCACACCAACACCTTCTATTCAGTCACAACCTCCAGTTTTCCAGACAAATGCATAATGTCATTATTTGTGAAGGAGGAGGTGGCATTCCACCTGCACCAACCATCTAAACAGTATTTTGAGCTCACCTTCTTGGCATCACGGTGTTCAGAACCATCCAAAGTTTATTGACAGTCTGAAGAATCCTCCGAGGGACCCCGGTATCCAGCAAGCAATTCATGTTTGATGTCAAGACTTCTGCGTACGGGATCAGTTCACCAGCTGAGAGAAGCGTTAAATGTTCTAAGATCTGCATCAGCTGGGTGTGATTGCCAGGCAGCATGGAAAATGCTACAAAACAAAGACAACACATCTTGCTAAAACTGGACTTTTGACATTTTTTCTGACTCAGCAGCAGAAAACTTTCATTATGCAAACACAGTGTGATTGAATTAATTAAAGAGCTACACACTTCCAACCCACTACATTCCAGCCAAGTTGGAAAGAACACTACTTACTTCTCAAGAAGTTACTTACCTTCTTGGAGCTGTTTGGGAGAGTGATTCTTTGCAATGTTGGTAAGAAGCATCCTCCTCAGCAAGGCGTCAGTGCCCGTGATCTGCTCCTCACAGATCCAATCTTCCACAATGCAGAGGTGGGGGTAGTTCGTTGCGAGAAGGCGCAGCAGGGCAGAATGCAAGCCTTTAGGGGTGTTAAGAAAGTTTGTATCTTAGATTTGAGTGGCTACAACTTTCACCTGAACATATTTGTGCCAAACACTGCAACAACAGGCTTTAATTGAATGCCTGTTGAGAAGGTCTATGAGTTTCCAGGTTTATAGCCTGATGTTCTAACCCCAACAGAAAGGAAAAGTTCCCTTCTGGAAAGATGGGAGGACCCAACAGTAACTCTTAAACTCAGTCTGGAATACTTACAAATTCTCAGGCAATTCCCACTTAAAACCAACACCTAGTCTAAAAAGAAATGCCTTTCTCCAACTTTCACAATTACTCTTCAAACGTATCTACCATCTCACCGATTACTAGTGACAGATTTTAAGGGACACTGAAACACACAACAGAGCTGGAAACACGCTTCGCCTGCCGCCTTCATGCACGTTAGGCTCTGACACACAGATGTACCTCCCAGCTCCTGCTGCAGCCCCTGTGCCTGACGGATGAGGTACTTGATTGGAATTTGATCCATTAATGCTGATGAGTAGGACTTGGGTTTTTTCTGCATGGCAGCTATAAAGGAACAAAACAAGAAATCACACATAAGACTTACAGCTGGGAAAAAATGATTTCCCCAGCTCCATCAATAAAGAAAATGTAAAGCACTTGTCTCTGTATTATCCAGGTAAAACAGAGAGAAAATCCTAAAAAATACATCCCACTCCTGTTAAAAGTATTAAATTCAGCTCTTCAGGAAAACATTTCTGTGAATATTTCCATTTAAAGATTTTCCTGGCGTTTAGATTTGTTGGCAAGACTTCCATACTATCTTTAACCAAATCCAACTGATTTTGAGATTATAGCTCAAATCTGCACTTTCTTTATTCAAGGCTTTTTATCAGGAACCTTTATCTGGACTGTTTCGAATCTGGAAAACAAATTACTCAACTACAGAGTCTTAGCAGAAACTTTATCTCCTTAACTTCTACAGCAATGCTGTGGTTTTTGCAAGGATCTAAACTGTTTATGCTATGCTTGAATCTGACAGCAACATGAATTTTGGTTATTGTAACAATTCCTCTCTTTGCATCTAATTCTTAGGCTGTTTCCCAGCGATGCAACAACACATACCCAGTATCTTTGTGCTTGCCAGAAGCGCTTCTTCGTACGACAGGACGTAGTAGAGGACAAGTAATTGTGTCGTGATGCTGTACCGCTGAGGAGGACGAGCACTTTCTCCCTGTATATATGAAACCACAAACAAAGGTAATGTTGCATCCTAATTCTTGAGATTAACTTCAAAACACCTGCCAATCACTGCAGCAGGAGGCAGTTTACCGTCCAGGCATTAAAGACAAAAAGTGAGGCAACTTACAGAATCTGCCTCAGGCATATATACAAGATACCAAGTCACACGTTCACACTAAAGGACATGGAAGAAGCAAAAAAATCACTCACCCCAGAGAGTCCTTGAAAAACATTCAGTATCTCCTGTTCAGTGACGGGCTGGTTCGTGGCCTCTGGGTTGGATTTTGATGCCGGAGTGAGAATAGAGTTAATGTAGACATCAATGAGAGGCAGCAGCTGAGGGTGGAGCGGGGTGGTGGTTTCACAGAGCTGCCGATAGATCCAGTCCTAGAAAATCCCATGCCATTACACATTCAATTTTTTTCTCTGCAAGTACATCTCACTTTATTTCCCCCTTTTTGTTTTGTCTGCAATTATGGCTGGAGTACTTTTCTAAAGACAGGCTGAGAGAGTTAGGGGTGTTCAGCCTGGAGAAGGCTCTGGGGAGACCTTATAACAGCCTTCCTGTACCTGGAGGGGGCCTACAGGAGAGATGAGGCAGGACTTTTTATCAGGGAGTGGAGTGATGGGATGAGGGGTAATGATTTTAAATTTAATGAGGGGAGATTTAGGTTAGATATGGAGAGAAATAAAATGAAGGTCGCACCTTAATGGATACTTTGTGCTTGGTGAAAGATCGACTTTTTAAAAGCTGGTAAATGCAGTGAATAGGTAAAAACCCAGTAATGTTGGCACTGAGATTGCCTGTAACGGGCACACGAACCGCGTGGGCTGTAACAACCTGAAAGAAAAGTTAGAATTAACAAGAAAAATCCCAGAAATCACAAAGCAGAAGGTGACAGAGTCACACAGCAACATCCTGAGTAGCCCTAACAAGATTCACTTCAAAACACCTGACCTATATTTTGTTTGTCTGGAAGCTGAAGAAACATTTTTATAAAACCATAGCACATGTACCGCATTTCTGAACCATTCCCTGCCACTGCAAATAAATAATGTCTCAATGGACAATTTTTTCTCCTTCACTTTCCTGTTATAGAAAAGAGCTACATGTCCAAAAAGCATAATCAGAGCAGAGTACAAAAAGAAAGAGCCAAGGCTCCTCAGAACCAGCAGGGCTTGGGTTCTTCTTGTAGGTCAAACTGAAGTGATTACAGAAAAAAAACAACCACAAACCAAAGAAAAGATCTAAGCTTAAAATACCTGTTCAGTGAAAATCTCCTGTGTGAAGATTGTCTTCATTCTGCTGAGTGAGCTGGGCTTAATAACAATCTGAAACAAAGAAGCAAATGTATTTTATAAACTGGTAACTTTTAACCTTTTTTAAACTCCTCTTCACTGGGATACCAGGAAAGCATTCACATCTATACTACAAACGTAAAAGCCTAATACTTTCAAGTGTCAAAAGTCCATTTATTATTACATAGACATTTCTTTCAGCTACTTAAAATAGTAAGTTTGCAACTCAGTTTGAGAATGACTTCGATTAGTCTTCTCGAAAACTTCTTCTCCCACAAATAATGATTTCAACAAGCCAGGACTTTTTGAAGAAACTTTCATCGTGACATTCCCCTCTCTCAGGAAGCAGGCATAGGTGATGCTTTTCTAGAGGAACTAATTCAGTTAGCGACTAATTTTTGTACTTTACATTTATTTTATGCACATTAGTAAAACCTAAGTTCTTTATATTAAAACTAAAGTTAATACAAGACTATAAACACATGGTAAAAAGTTAATTTTAACAGAGAAATGTATGTGCTAGCAACAGTTTAGGATTTACCTTCATTCCCAAGGTGGAACAGACCAAATCAATGATAGCGCTGAGCTGATTGCTGTGGAAATACATGGCTACCAAGAGAAGCATCTCTCCAAAGGAAGCAGACACGCCAGAAATGCTAAGGATAATAATGAGAAAGAGTTATTTTCCAGTAAGACAGAAGTAAACCTGAAATTACTGTAAAAACAAAAGAAGCCGCTCTCACCTTTCAAAGTAAGCTTCTTCCTTTATCATCCAGCTAAGCCACATCACCATGAGTTGCTCCTG